>APFE031669395.1:58029-91936 GCA_000404065.3 Pinus taeda | reverse complement strand
TTGGCTAAGGAGTCCATTTCTTCTTCCATAGCCACTTTCCATTTTTTGCTATCTGTATCATCTACTGCTTCCTGATAAAAAGAAGGTTCCCCATCTTCAGTAATCAAAGCAAAAGACGAAGCAGAATCTTCATACCTTTTTGGAATTTTCCTTTCCCTTGTAGACCTTCTTAGAGAAACTGGTTGCTGAATTGGTTCAGAAACTTGCACTCGTTCAGAAGCTTCAACGGCTTCCTTTGTGTCTTCAGCACCTTTTTCTCCAGAGGTTTCTCCTTCCTTCCGGCTGTCACCGAAAGGTCTGGCCTTCAACTGAACTCGTTGATTTTGTGACACCTGTTCTTGTTCCTGTTCAATTCTTTCAACAGTTGACTTTAAAAGAGAGGATTCATCAAATGTTACATCTCTACTAATGACTATTTTCCGCAATGTAGGATCCCACAACCTATATCCCACAACTCCTTTTGCAAGTTAGCATTGCTAATCATGCTTCTGGCTCTTTCCATAAGAGTCCGATTCATACACTCAGCAACACCATTTTGCTGAGGAGTATAAACAATAGTTTTATGTCTAACAATTCCCTCATCCTTATAGTATTGTTCAAATTCACCTGAAATGAACTCACCACCATTGTCCGTTCTTAAGTATTTAATAGATTTGCCTGTTATTTTCTCTACCATTACTTTAAATTGTTTAAAGACATTTAATACATCAGCTTTCTTTTTTAGCATATAGATCCAAACTTTCCGGGAGTAATCATCAATAAATGTTAAAAAATACAGTGCACCTCCATATGACATAACAGGGGAAGGCCCCCACAGATCAGAATGAATGTAGTCTAAAACATCTTTACTATTATGATTTCCAACTTTAAACCTCTGTTTACACTGTTTGCCATACACACAATGTTTACAGAAATCTAAATTCAAGGATTTCAGACCTGGAAGAGATTTACGCTTCATCAATATCTGAAGACCTTTCTCGCTCATATGACCCAATCGTTGATGCCATAAACGAGTGCCTGCTTCTTCCTTTTCTGACGCAACCGTTGCTTCACCGATCTGAGTACTTCCTTTCAACCTGTAAAGATTTTCGACCTTTTCTGCCTTCATAACCACAAGTGCTCCTTTGAAGACTTTCAAGACGCCATCCTGACCTGTAAACTTATATCCATCTGAATTCAAAACTCCCAAAGAAATCAATTTTTTCTTTAAATCAGGTACATGTCTAACACTAGTTAATGTTCTAACTGTGTTATCATACATCTTAATCCTTATATCTCCCATCCCAACAGTCTGACATGACATATTGTTACCCATAAACACAGAACTACCGTTTACATTTCATATGAGGTAAACCAGTTTCTATGTGGGCACATGTGATGCGAAGCACCAGAATCTAACAGCCAACTATCTACACCCTGAGAGATATTACATTCAGGTGAAGTTTCATCTATCATACACAATTCTTTAGCAGATAAAACTTCATCTATCATACCTGAACCGACCTGATTCGCTTCGTTCTTCAGGTTTTCGGATTCCTTTCGTTTCCAACAGTCCTTCTTCAAGTGTCCAACTTTATTGCAGTTCCAACATTTCGTTTTACACTTCTTTCCTTTCGATTTCGATCTGGAAGTTCCCCTTGGTTTTTCTCCTCTTTCCTTCGAGCGTCCTCTAGCGACCATGGCTTCTGATGCAGTTGTTTCAGTGTTGGATTTCCTTCGTACTTCTTCAGACAGAAGCGCTCCCACGACTGATTCAAACTTCAAAGAATCAGCAGAGCTGAAACTGATTGAAGTTACGAAGTGATCCCATGATTCAGGCAGAGAACACAGCAAGGTTATGGCTTTATCTTCTTCTTGTATTTTGACTTCCATATCTGTTAATTGACATATTAGTGTATTAAAAACATTCAAATCTTCTGCAACGTTTGAACCTTCTTTCATTCTAAGGCTGTATAACTATCTTTTCAGATAAATTCTGTTGGTCAATGATTTTGTAATATAGAGATTTTCAAGTTTCTCCCACAATCCTGACGTCGTAGTCTCTTCAACAATGTTGAAGAGAACTTTATCCGCTAGACATAGCCGGATGGTACTGAGAGCTCGGGCATCCAAGTCCTCCCAGTCTGAAGTGGTCATGGTTGCAGGTTTTTTAGTCGCCCCATCCAATGCCTTGTGCAACCCTTGTTGCACAAGCAGATCCTTAACCTTCAGTTTCCAAAGAGAAAAATTGCTCTTACCGGTGAATTTCTCCACCTCGAATTTCGCATTCGACATCTTGGCCATTTTTCCTTTCCTAGGGTTTTAGACTTTCTAGGGTTTTATATTCCTTTAAAAGAAAAAACTCCTTATTTCTCCAACTAAAAAAAAAACCTTGAAATTTTTTTCCTTCTCTTCAATAAAAAAAACTGTCTTCTTTTCCTAAAACCCTGAAAAAATTTCTGAGAGAAAAAAAATATGTTCTTGTTTTCTTGACTGCTATCTCAAAAAAAATCTGTTCTTGTTTCATGACTGCTTTCTGGAAAAAAAATATGTTCTTGTTTCGTGACTGCTTTCTGGGAAAAAAATTTCTGAGACAAACAAAAACAATAAAATACCCGAACTTCTTTTGCTGATCGAAATCTTCTTCTGGTTTCCTTCAAGCACCCAGCGCTCACGCAAACTCAGGGGTTTTCTTTGCACGCTGAGCAGCCCACACTAGAAACAACATTCTGGTCTTTACTGGACAGCACAATCTCACGCAACAACAGTCTAGCAGAACGCAACAGCCTGGTAGCACGCAATAGCAACTCTACGCAACAACAGTCTGGCAGCACACAACAGCAACTCCACGCAACAACAGTCTGGCAGCACGCAACAGCCTGGCAGCACGCAACAACAACTCCACGCAGCAACAGTCTTTCCAGCAGCAGCACCACGCACAGCCCACACAACACAGGCAACGCTCTCACAGCCTTTCCGGCAGCAGCACCATGCACATCCCACACAACACACTGGCTCTGATACCAATTGTAGAATACAGAGAAACAGAGACAGATAGAACATAAATAAAGAACCCTTGTTTGATACTCCAAGATATGGAAAAACTGAATTCTTGAATGAATTTAAATTATGATTCTCTGCTGTGATCTTATTGCAGGTGTATTACATTAGTTTTATGGCATGAACCCATTACATCTATCATAACCAACTAACCAACTATTCGGTATGCAACTACCTAACTAATCATTTACATAAAAACATTTCGGTATGCAACTACCTAACTAACATTTACATAAAAGCATTTTTTGTCAATACTAACAAGAATGTTTCTTGGGGTCCCCCTTGCCACTGGAGTGAGCTTGGGTGGTTTAAGTTCTGCTTCGCGAATATGACCGTTGAGATTGTGAAAGAGTCGTTGAATTGGATTCAGCTCTTTATGCAGAGCAAGAGATCAAATCAGCTATATGACCACATAGGGCCATATTAGAAAATGTCACTACATGCGGATGGTGCTAAGGAAAAGTTCCATTCTAATGGAAAAATGTCGCTCATCACGGATGATGGTTCGTTGGGGTCGATGAACGTCAACACAAGTGGATGTTTGCGTCCCGATGAAGCAACCAGATTGAATGTCCCATTCGAAGACGTGAATCATGAGGCTATTAATTCATGCAACTAAAGTGCAGGACATGACACCCTATTTGGTGCCTGTGAATATAGGGTTCTGTCCAGTTTTGAAATTCAATTTATTTGTTTAATCAAGCTGGTGGGTGATTGCGTTAGGATGACGAGTATAATTACAATCAATCTGACTGACTAATCCCAAATCCCAGAGGCATGAAATTCTCCTCATTTAAAAACAAGTGTAGAAGACATGCCAACCATTTTATTCGTGTAATCTGGACATCCACATAGAAATGTATTCCAATTCACAATACGTTGGTGTTTGACGTGATTTGTGTCGCGTGAATTGCTTCTGAGATCCCAGCTCACCAAGCTGTGAAATTCTTCTCACTAAAAAAATAAAGTCTGCAAGGCCTGACACAACCATTTTTTCATTTGATCAGGACACCCACATAGAAATGTATTCAAATTTCACAATACCATTTGTGTGTGATGTGAAACGTAGTAGGGATATGATAATGTCATCACTTCTACACTTAAAACTGATAGAGACTTTGTAAGATATAAAATTCAATTACAATATGTTGCGCTCTTCCTTAATGGCGGTGTTGATCCAATGCTCCAGTGTGTTGTGTTTCATGACATGTGCTTAATACTAGCTATCTGTCTGTTTACTAACACCTGCGGATTTTGGTGGAACTGCAATCATGACTCCAACAAGTGGTATCAGAGCTAGAGTCGAATATCCACTGTGCAAGCTGCTTAACGTTGGTTAAAATGTTGGTTGTTACCCTTGGAGTTTTTGAAAAACCTCTCCAGGAAATAGTTGAGGAATGCTGGAACTAAAAGATAGTTGCTGCAAGAAAAACAAAGTCGTGGACCTATGTTGAAACATGTTGCTGGAGTTTGAAACGTGGAGATCCATACGTGTTGTTGAAGTTTGAAAAGTGGAGATCAGTGGAGATTGGAGTTGAAATGTGGTGTTCGTAAGTTTTTTTACATCAAGCTTGCACATATATGTCAAGTCTTTTCTCAAACCAACATATGTTTGTGTGAAATGTGAAAAGGTTAAAACATTATATATGTTTTTTATATTTATTATGAAACATATATAATTATATGTTGGAATTTTGAAAAGTATATTTTAAAAAGGAGCAGGAATTTTGAAAAGGGTATTTTAAAAGCAAGAAGGTCATTATTACTAAATTTTAAAGAGTAATAATTAAAATTCTATTTTTAAGTGAAGTTTTTGTGTTTTGGGTGTGAATTTGATTAAAAATGGAGACAAGAGTTATAGATATGGAGAAGTTGAGCGGAGCTAATTTGGCCCTATGGAAATCACAAATGAAGGATATACTGATTTTAAAGGATCAATATTTGCTTACTGAGGGCACAACAAAGAAACCCTCATCAATGAAAAATGAAGAGTGGAATAAGCTAGATAGAAAGGCGATTGTGACAATCCACCAATATTTAGCAAAGAATGTTTATTACAATGTTTCTAGAGAAAGTACGACAGAAGGATTATGGAAAAAGCTCCATGATCTACATGAGAGGAACACAGCATCAAACAAAGTGTTCTTGATGAAAAATCTTTATAATCTCAAAATGAAGGAGGGTGCTTCAGTTGCTGAGCACTTGAATGCATTTAATATGATTACTAATCAACTTGCCTCTGTTAAAATCATTTTAGATGATGAAATTAGAGCCATATTGCTTATGTATTCTATGCAAGATAGTTTGGAAAATTTAATTGTAGCTATGAGCACTTCAGCAACTACAGGGACCCTAAAGTTTGATGATGTCAATAGCGGTTTAATGAATGAGGATTGTGACGCAAGTCAATTGTGGAAAACCAGGGAGGAGAAGTTCTATGTCTAGCTGACCAGGGTAGGAGAATGGATCGAGAATGGCAAGGGCGATCAAGATTGAGAGGCCGATCAAAATCAAGGAGAGGCAGGATCATTTGCTTTCATTGTGACAAACTCGGGCACATGAAGGAAGAATGTTGATTCTAGAAGAAAGGACAAAAGGATCAGAGACTGTCGAGTACAAATCACAAGTCATCCAGCACAAATAAATGTGAGACTACTGTTGTAGCCATAGATGGTCATGTGTTGTTTACTATTTCATTAGAGGATGCATGTGTATATACATCTAGCAGTAGCTTTGATTGGATCCTTTACTCTCGGGCATCTCACCATGTAACCCCATGCAAAGATAGTTTTGTTTCATATAATCCTGGTGATTATGGTAGAGTGCATTTGGGGAGTTATCATTTTTGTAGTATTGTTGGAGTGGGAGATCTCTAGATCAAGATGAAAGATGGACCAGATATATTGTTGAAACAGGTCAAGCAAGTACCAGAAATGCGCATGAGTTTAATCTCTATGGGATGACTGGATGATGGAGGCTATTCGACAAGCTTTGGAAAATGAGGTTGGAAAATTAGCAAAGGTGCATTGGTCATGGCCAAAGGACCCAAGACAGGAACATTATACACATTGAAGGCACTGATACGAAAATCAGATTTGGTTGTTGTCATGAAAGAAGGAAATTCAACAGATCTGTGGCATAAGTGTTTATGTCACATGAGCGAGAATGGCTTAAAAATCATTGTTGGTCAAAATTTATTGCTAGGCTTGAAATCCTACAATCTTGATCTTTGTGAGCATTGTATATATGGTAGAAAAAAAATGGTTTCATTCCTTAGAAGTTGTCATGACACAAAGAAAAATGTGTTAGAATTGGTACACTCAGATGTGTTAGGGCTTGTTACCATCAAATCATTAGGAGGAGCATCATATTTTGTAACATTTATAAATGATGCATCCAGGAAGGTTTGGGCATATCCTATGAAAAATAAAAGTGAAATGTTTGGAATATTTCAAAAATTCCATGTTTTTGTTGAAAGAGAGACTAACAAATTGTTGAAGTGTTTAAGAATAGATAATGGTGGAGAATATTTCTCAAATGCATTTAAGGAATATTGTAAAAGGTTTGGCATAAAACATGAGAAGACTGTGCCTAGTACTCCTCAACAGAATGGTGTTGTAGAAAGGATGAATCACACCATTATGGAAATGGTGCAAAGTATGTTGTCCAATTCCGGTTTGGAGAAGAAATTTTGGGCTTAAGCAGTCAAGACCACTTGCTACCTCCTAAATAGATCTCCAACTACATCCTTGGATGGCAGTATCCCTGAAGAGTTTGGAGTGGTAAGAATTTGAATTATTCTCACTTGAAAATATTTGGATGTCAAGCATTCGTACATATTCCCAAATAAATATAACTAAGCTAGATGGTAAATCTATGAAATGCATTTTTTTGAGATATACGGATGAAGATCTTGGTTATCGTCTATGTGATCCAGTCCAACAGAAAATTATTAGAAGCAGGGATGTTATATTTAATGAGTCAGAAATGTTTAAGAGGATTGTAGGTGAGTTGGAGGTCAAGAAGGTTATTGACAGGTTTGAAGAGCAGTAGAAAAACATACCACCAATACAAGAAAATGAATAGCAAATTCAGGAGCATGAAGAACAAGTGGAAAATGATGAAGAAGAAGAAGAAGGAATCTCGTAGGAACTTTTATAGGAGATTCAACCTAATAATGCACCACCACAGTTGATTTGTAGATCTTCTAGGCCTCATAAGCCTTCACAAAGGTATCCTCCTTCAAACTATATTTTGTTGACTGATGAAGATGAACCTAATTATTTTCAAGAAGCTTCTAAAGTCAAGCGCAATAAAGAATGGAAGAAGAAATGAACTCTTTGCAGGAAAATAAAAATTGGGAATTGGTAAACCTCCCAAAAGGTAGAAAGGCTCTACAAAAAAAATGCGTGTAAAGGATTAAGCATGAAGGTGATGAAAAGAAGGAGAGGTATAAAGCAGGACTAGTGGTGAAAGGTTTTTCCCAAAATGAAGGTATTGACTTCATTGAAATTTTCTCGCCTATTCTTAAAATGTCATCTATTAGAGTCATTCTTAGTCTAGTTGCTGCTTTGGACCTAAAATGTGAATAGTTAGATATAAAAACTACATTCCGTCATGGTGATTTGGAGGAAGAAATTTATATGGAGCAAGCAGAAGGCTTCATAGAAAAAGGCAAAGAAGGCCTTGTTTGTAGGTTGAAGAAGAGTCTCTATGGGTTGAAACAGGCACCTCAACAATGGCACGGTATATTTGATTCATTCATGTTGGAACATGGTTTTTAGAGGTTGGAAGCTGACCATTGTGTCTATATCAAGAGGTATGATCAAGGAAAGTATATCATATTATTGTTATATGTGGATGACATGTTGATTATTGGTCATGATAAGAATAAGATCAATAGGTTGAAAAAAGATTTGGGTAGCAAATTTGCAAAGAACGATTTGGGACCAACACAATAGATACTGGGCATGCGGATTATGCGTGACAAGAAAGACAAAAGGTTGTGGTTGTCACAAGAAAAATATATCAAGAAGGTTCTTGGCAGGTTTAATATGAACGATGCCAAGCTAGTTGGTACACTCCTTGCAGCCCACTTCAAGCTATGTACTGAATCATGTCCTAGTAATGACAAGGAGAAAGAAGAGATGAGAAATATTCCTTATGCTTCAGCAGTTAGCAGTTTGATGTATGCCATGGTATGCACATGACCAGACATTGCATATTCAATGGGAGTAGTGAGTAGGTTCCTTACCAATCCAACCAAACAACATTGGCAAGTAGTAAAATGGATTTTGAGGTATCTCAAGGGTACTAGTCATTATTGTTTATGCTTTTATCATGATGTCACTATGCTTGAAGGATTTATAGATGCGAATATGGCTGGAGATATGGATACCAGAAAGTCCACTATAGGTTATTTGTATACATTTGCAGGTGCAGCAGTATCTTGGGTGTCAGGGCTACAAAGAATGGTAGCCCTCTCTACAATAGAAACAGAGTACATAGCTGCAACAGAAACTTGTAAAGAGATGTTGTGGATGCAATGATTCCTAGGAGAGATACGAATAAAGCAGGACAACTATGTGTTATATTGTGATAGTAAAAGTGTCATTTGTGTGTGATGTGAACCGCAGTAGGGATATGATAATGTCATCACTTCTACACTTAAAACTAATAGAGACTTTGTAAGATATAAAATTCAATCACAATCATTTAAATATCTTACCAAGAATTTTGCACCTTAATCATTGAATTTTGATTCTTGTTAAAAACGGTAAAACATAGTTTTAAAGATTACAGACAGGCGAAACTGGTGTCAATCATAATGGTAAGTAATTTTTTTATCTTATGTTTTATACATTGTTAATGTTATTTCATCTATAAATTCGAGACCTTTCAAACGGACCGACATATGATTCAAAGCCCATGGGCGCTTGAAGCGGATCCCAATGTGCCAAGCCCCATGCACCAGAGAGATTCACCCTCAAGATCCATGCCATTTACCACTGTCATCCCTGTGTTTATTGCATTTTTGGGCAAACATTTTTTTCGCAAATAAGACTATGATGGTATGAGTGTTTTTACATCACTTTCTATTGTCAACTCCTTAGTGCATAAGGGTACTAGAGACCTTTCAGAGGGATTGACATAGGATACCCGATCTGCCTTTGAAGTGGATGGGATGGGACCAACCTCGTGCACCAAACAGACTTGCCCTAAAAACCCATACCAACTTCCACTATGAGCCTCGTGTGTATAGCGTTTTTGGAAAACATTTATTACCAGCCAAATTGTGGTTGGTACGAGCCCTATGAAACCACTGTAAACCTCATGTGTTTATAAGCATTTTTACCATATGACCGGGAGAGACTTCTATCTTTTATTATTTTGCGGTGACCAAAAGTTGTTATAGTACTTGACTCACAATTCATAATTAAAACATAAATAGATAATATTAAGCTATATAAGTTATTCAAATATGTCCAAAATGGCCCATATATTGGTTGGGCTTATAACTGTCCAATACTAGTCTTTACTATGACAATTTGACAAGACATACTGTCTGAGGTACTTCCATATTTGTTTTAGAAAGCAAGACAGAATTAACAAAAAACTACTAGCCTCTAGTACTATCCAGCATGACACATATCACATCAAACCAACCCCACAACTATAAACTCGAGCAGCTATGCCCAAAGTTCATTGCTACCTTCACAAGAATAGAGAATGTACATGCAAGCAATCAATGCAACCTACTCAATGCAATAAATGACACCAACACATAGGATTAGGAATTAAACAGAGGATTCAATAATTAAACACAAGAGAATAGAAAGGAAAGCACGGGGATCAACCATAAGAGTTTATCAGCTATTTGAAGACATCCAAATCAATTGTCAAGACACATTTGAATTTCGAAAAAATCAATCCATGTCAATCCTCCCTTCCAATCAAATTCAACAACAAAAATCTATAAAACCACCTCATAACTGCTTCATAAACTTTCATTCTACTCATTTGTAGTCAGATTCACTCAATGAGATACTGTGCAGATTGTAATGAGGTTGGAATAATTCAAGTATTTTCTTCTTTTTTCTAAATCTTCCATTAATTCACAATATAAACTTCATTTTTTCCTTTTATTTCTTTCTTTTATTTTTAATCTTCCAAATCTTAAATTAATTTAGCATATGAAAAACCGTGTACAATGTTTCTTTTGTGTGTGAAATTGCATGCAAAAAACCATAGCATCTAAGTCAACACACAATAAATTAATCATTCCCAACATGCAATTTAGCTTTTGTGTGTGAAATTCAGCTTTCGTGTCATTCAAATGTTATACAAAAAATAATCCATCACATTTCGTCTTTGCTTACCTAAGAGAAAAATGAGGCTCTATGAAGAGATATATGTATCAAAGAAGTGGAAAAGCTAGTAAGATATATGCTTTGAAGCAAGGCTCCTAGACTTTCCAGTAATCTAACACTTATTTGGTACAAAATCCACAGAGAGCAACATAGGATGAAGCTCTGTTATTCCTCATTAGATATGTGCATCGATCATAAGGTAATCCCACTTGATCTTTGAGAGAATGACCTTATCATTCAACACAACTCAATAAGTAGTTGATAATATGTTGAAGTTAACAATTTGATCAGTCTTTTCATTACTATAGAATTTATGTTCCTGGTGAACCTACATAACCTCCATCTTTCACTCATGTATACAATATAACTAGACATTGATGAATTTTAAAAAAATCAGGTATTTAGCCTTAGGAGACTGTTTTATTTCATAACAGTCACCTAGGCATGGATTTAGCATTAGGGCTAGGCAATAGAAGAGATTTGAATCCTTAATGATTATCATAGTTTGCATAACGAATATACTTTTTTCATAGCCTTGTTGGCCTACTATTCAACAATCGAATATGATATCTATCAGGGAATGTATGAATTAAGGAGATTGAAAATCATCATGAAAGCTGTTGATGTTACCTTCTGCGTTCTAGTTCCCAAAAAACATAAATTCAAGGACCTCGCTTCTTTTTCTCATTTCTCCATGAAATTTAATCTGCAAAGTAATTCTAGACAAAGTCTTGTTGGTTGTGTGGGAAATTAGGCCACCTAAGAAATAAATGCCCACAAGGAGAAGCCTCCACAAAGTTAAAGAAAAAAACATCACAAGAAGGACATGAAATGAGCAATGAAAAGGTGGAAAGTTCACAACAACTCTTCTTTGCTCACTACAGTAGGTGTGGCTTAGACAATCACAATACAAACCAATTTCTGCATCATCCTTTTCATATTAAAACATAAGAAGTCCATGTTCTAGATGAAGGATGTTGTTCTTCAAGTACAAAAAATTTGAATGTTGAACTAGATTCTAAAGATATATCTAAATAACTGAACAAGTTGCCATGTTGATTACTAATCATTGTTCTTGTAAATATCCCAATGTTTGTAACTGCAATATTGAAAGCATTATTTGTAGAAGTGACGAAGAAAGCTCATAAAGGTGTGTATGGCTCAAGGAAGAGGATATGGATATGCACAAATGATGTCTCAAATAAAACCTTTGCTTGAAGGAGATATAAAGATAACTGTTTTGTATTCTTTGCTTAGAATAGACAACTCTTGTAAGTTCTCAGAAATTCCTGGCTGCATATGTAGAAAGCCTAATTTTGTTGATACAAGCTTTGAAAGAAATACCAATCCCTTCATAAGACATAACAGAAATGAGAGAAAACAACCCCTTATAGTGAATGATTTAGGCAAAGAAATAAATATTCTAAAGAAAGAAGTCGCAGTCATGAGCGTGAAAATCGACAGGATAGAACAAAATAATCAAGCAGATCTCTGGGCCAGATGAGATAAATGAATTAAATGGACAAATTAGGAAACTTAGGCAAATGCAACCTCCATTGGAAGATTTTGATGAAATGGGAAATCCAAACATTAATATATTAGATACTCAACATATGTAAGGACTTAATGCAATGAACATACTTGCCATACAACATCAAAAGTATCACATCCTCATAGAAAATAAAGATCGAGGGCCAAATTTTTAAATTGAAAGATTTTATGGATTTAGGCTCTAACCTGAACATTGTGAACAAAGAGATCATCCCTAGTATTTACTAGGTTCATGCAAATCATTTTTCTGTTGGGATAGGGGATAAGTTAATGCAGATTAATTATGAAGTACCTAAAGCAACTTTATGCTTTGATCACTATTGTCTAGATATGAAATTTCTACTTGCAAATATCCCAGTGGGCTACATTTAGGAATGTCATTCCTTGTATTAGTAGAACCTCATGGATCTATGAGAATACAAGATGGGAAAGTAGGGTATTTTATCATAATCCCATCCATCCCTGAAATATGCAAGACCAAAACCAAATGAAGATCATCCTTCCATTTTTATCCACTCTAGAATAGTCTAAGTAGTAAAAACTATAAAAAGAGAGAAGAAAAAAAACCAGGAGCTCAAGCATATCAAGTCGAATTTGAAGATTGAAGAGCAGTTGTATTGAAAAGAAATCAAGGAAATTGTAGAAGAACTGCAGAAATAATTTGAAGATGAGATTTCTTCTTAAAACCCAACAACATTTTGGAAGTGAAAATATATTTTGTTGTAGTTCTTATACAAGTCCTCCTATGAAGCAAGACCTTGTAGAAGTAGGGCTGTTCTGATGAATGGAAAATCCTTGAAGGGCCTATAGCAGCTAAGTCTATAATGTTATGCATGTTAGCATAATGAAACGATGTGAACAGAGAGGAACAAGATATTTCATTACAAAGCTAGCTCATCCAAGTGATAGTTTAAGAAATTATTTTACTAGGATGATGAGATCATGTGCCATTATGGCATCCAAGGTTATTTTTCTTTAAAACCTACACCATCACTAAAGATGTATGTCCATTCTCTTTATGTAACAAATGTGTGCTCGACATAGGCACTTCATCCTCTATCAAATTATACCATTCCTTACAAGGGCCACAATACATCACTAGACAAATTCCATGAGAATGTTTGTCAACCTCCACTATATATTTTATATGTAAATAAAATACGAGGTGGCTAGCATTGAGTAGGTTGTCAAGTGAAAACCACAATAACTCTCCAATGAATATCTAAAGGTAAATTTTAATGAATGGGCCCTGGATGATAGTTATTTAAGAACCAAAGAAACCAATATTTTTAATCTTAATGAGTTATATTGGTTGAACAAGACCTTTGTTGCTCAAGTGGTGGAGGAAAAAGGTAGTCAACATCATTCTATAAAGTAAGAGTAGAATGTGATGGACTAGAAATTTGATGTGATATGAAAAGAAGTTTTTAATATTAATATCACAATCAATAGCTATTCAAAACCTAAAATAACACAATGGAAGAAATAGATAATGATACTTAAATTGAAAAAAATTATTGGCAGACACCATGGAAATCACCAAGTTAAATATCCATGTTAACTTTTAAGAAAGGAAATAACAACCTCCTCACACATGTTATCTATTCCCCTTTTTCTTATCAATAGGATGATGAAGTATAATATAGTCCTATAGATACTTAAAGGAACCTATCAATATTATTGTGAAGCACAAATTTAAACAAACCTTGATCTCCAATTTTGACAAACATTAGGCTTGTGCGTGAAATTGCAAGCAAAAAGCCATAGCATCTAAGTCAATAGAGACAAAAAATTAATCATGGCAAACAAAGACAAAAAAGACAAAAATAACAGAGCATTTGAGTCAAAACACATAGGCCTAATCATTCCTTAATCACAACAATTTGGTAGCTTGTATGCAATAATTGTCATGACTCTAAGAATGGGAGAATTGGAAGTAGTTGTAGCTGACAATGTAAGCAACTGAAGTGTTTTACGATACGATCAAACAATATGACCTGTGGATGGATATTGAAGTTGACACAAACACATAAATTTCTTATTAAAATATATGCAGGTTGCAAGTATTGATTAACTCGTTCATATTTAAATTTTAGGAAATACATAAGACTAGGTTTCTGTTATGCATGTTTCAATTATTGATTAGCATTTTCATATTTAAATATCTTATTTAAATAATACCGAGTTTCTATTGCTAAAAAAATTCCACTAATAGAAATGGATTTTAACAATATACATATTTTTGCATCCATGCCACGAGTTTCAATTGTCAATCACATAAGGAACATGAGGAGGTGAGGGAACAAGGGTGCCCAATTGTGATGCACTTAATCAGAGGAGGAAACAATCAATGATAATTGTTGTCAATGATCCATGCAATGATGTTGTGAATGCCTAGGTGGTGGCAAATCCTACTATCCAGCCATCTACCACAGAGCCATCCTCAACCACAATACGAGGTGCAAGGTCAACTAAGAAGATCAATGCCATAAGAGGGTGGACAAATGAAGACATTCTAGGTGGAATTGATGACATAGAGTTCAGGGGATATTTAATACGTGCATTAGAAAAAAACATGGAATTACATCCTCAAGCATACATTATTGGATTAACAGGTTAACTAATACAAACTATAAAGGGCCCATTACCATTATGATTGAAGAGGAGGAGGTCGAGGTGGTTGTGTGGTGTAAGGAGATGGCCCAAATGGGACATGGGTTAGAGTTGATACAACTGAAATCTACAGTAGCTCAAATATGTGAGGGGAGACCAAACCCCTTCAAGGATGGGTTTCCTGGCAAATCAAGGTGGAGTGGGTTTAAGAAAAGGCATTAAGACCTTGTCTTACGAACAATGGAGGGTCTTGACAGAGACAGGGATTTAAATTTACACCTGACAATTTTGTCTAGGTTCTATGACACCGTTTCCAATGCATATGAGAAACACTCTTATGCCCCAAACCATATATGGAACTGTGACGAAATAGGCTTACATGCTGGAAGGAATTGTGGCATGTGGGTAATTGCCAAGAGAGGGAGTAGAAATGTGCCAATTTTCTTTCCTAGGAGCAGGGAGTGAATCACTATACTTTGTTGTGTCAGTGCAACTAGTTTTGAAATCCCAGGTTTTTATTTATTTAAAGGAAAAACACAACTTAAAAACTATAGACATAATTGTGAACCGGGTGCATGCATGGCTGCAAATACCCATGCATGGATGACAAATGAACTCTTACTGGATTGGATTTTTCACTTCACTGCACCTGTGCCAGGTGGTGTCTCACCTAAAAATAAACACCTACTAATCTTAGATGGTCATAGAAGCCACATGGTTTTGAAGACAATTGAGGAGGTCAACCATTTGGGTATTGACCTATTAACACTACCAACTCATACCACTCACAGATTGCAGCCCCTTGATGTTAGCTTGTTTGGGCCTTTTAAGAACTATTTCATGGTAGAGCGAGCTTCATGGATGGAAAATAATCCAAGAGTGGAGGTAAAAAGATTTGAGCTAGATGGGCTTGCAAGCAAAGCTTTTGAAAGGGCTCTAACACCTTCTAATATGACGGTTGAATTTAGGAGGACTGGAATTTCTCCAATGAATGTTGATGCTCTTAATAATGATACTAGTTGCAGTGAGGCATTTGACATGGAAGGTGAAGAAGCAGAGGACTTACATGACCAACTTGATGCCAAAGAAGATGTGGATTGGTAGGAAGATATTATTGCTATTGAAGGTATGCTATACCTTTCTCAAGGGAACCTCTATGATGATGACCATGTATGTGAGACACGAGTCAATAATGAACCAATTGCCAGTAACATGGAGGCTACCACACCTACTGAATCACCTACTAATTTTGTGGGTTATATTCCAAATGATGCAGTTGATCATGAAAATAACAAAGCAAATGTTATTTCAAATGAGAAAGTAACATGAAGAATCAATAATGAACAACTGAGCATGCCAAACCAGGTAATCCCACGTCATGGTTGGCAGAGGTCATGATGAATAAAAAAAAACATAATGTGTCATCCACCATTGATGAAAGCATGGTAATGCCTTCTGAACCGGAAGAGTTGAGTACTCAACATGTTCATTATTTTGTGGACGATGGATCATTGGAATAAGAGTCTATTTAGGATGAAGTACCAAAGGAGGACAACGATGGGGTTCAATTAGGTTCCCTTGAGGTTGAAAGGAAAGTGTCAAGCCATAAGGAGCATGTGATAATGAACCAAACAATACTTGGTAGGTTCCTAAAGCTAACAATAGAGAGAGTGAAGGCCTCATTAACGCATTCAACAAAAGATTATCATCATTTAGAGAGGAGTTCATAGTTACTCATCTTTGAAGAATATATGAACCTAATGTTCAAGTTTGAGAGTAGAAAAATTGAAATTCATGAATCTAAATAGAGAAAGAAGGAATTGGCTAGCGAAAAGAGAGATTCAAGGATTGTAGCAGCAATGACTCAAGCAAAGTAAAGGCTTGAAAGAAAAAAAAGGGAAGATAAGGAACATCAAAAAGAGTTGGCAAGGCAGGAGAGGGAGGCAATTGTTGAACACCAGTATTGTAGCAAGAATGTTGCAACTCCTGGGGCTACCAACTTTACTTTATCAACCCAGGTTTCATACAAACTTGGAGGTGACAGTGTTGTAGACACAAGTAAATGTGATGGGTCCTCTCTTTGTCACTGCTAAGCTGACAATAGACCACTAATGTTTTTCAAACCAAACATCTATTGATTTAGAAGAAGCTTGATTACCAATGAGGAAAAAGGGAAATCTACACTAAAAGAAATCTTGTCTACTGCAGTAAGGAAAAATACTAAAATCAAATGCTTAAACACAACATTCATCTAATCTAAATTCTAAGAGGATTTTCTTCAAGAGAATGTTAAATTATCATATGTGCAATCCTATTGTCCTAGGCATGCAATTTGAAACATCAACCATTATACCGTTCTGCATGTAAATGAACAAAATAACTCTTTTTTCTTTTTGTCCTTTTTTATATGAATGTGTGAAAGACAACTTCTTTTGCTGACGTGTTAGGTGGATTAAGGATGATGGTGGATGATTATATGGCTTGGGAGGTATGTAGGGGTCCTTTTCTAGCTTCCTAGGGGATTTTTCCATAATTCAACCTTAAAATAGGCCACTACAGGTCAACCTACAGGATGTCCTAATTTGTCCTAGAGGATGTCCTAATGTTTTTACAAGATTTCTTGTATTCCTACAGGATACATCCAAGAGAAACATATGGATCTAGAAGGTAATGTAAGGCTTAGGGGAGGTGAATGGTGGGTGAAATGAAGCAAGAGAGTGCCTAGGACTCCTTGAGAACTCAAAAACATAGTTGTGTGATGGTTGGATTTGCTCAACAAGCTTGTAGATTCAATATTCTTGTGGAATGATGAATTTATTGAGGGATTTAGTGAAGGAAAGTGATAACCATGGATCGATGAGGTTAATATGGGGTTGCTGATAATGAAATCCCTCTGTACTATTGAAACTCCTGCATTGCATCAATCATTCACATTTATCCATAAATCATGTAAACAAGAAGGATTTCAATTAACTAAGGAAAACAGAATTTCATTAGCTATCTAGGTAGTTCATGCATGGGAAAACTTGCAGGGTAATATGAAACCTTGATGAAATCTATTGTAGGACTGAAGATAGCAGAAATGATAATTAAATCATATTCCTGAAAACTAGTAAAATGCTGACCTATGTGACAGGGAACCCTAAATCCCATGAGAAATCAAAATTCTGTCTTTTTAGGGTTACATAAGATTTCTTTTCTCAAACCATGATCCTTGAAGGGAGGGGTGAGGCCAAATGCACCTACTAACATATTTTTTATATTCCTTTCTATTCCTAATCTATGCTGAGGAAATGCACAAATGGAAGCTAACTAATCAAATCCACAACTACTTGTCATGAAATAATGCTCAACACAATTCAACCATTAATCTATGAAATCATCTGAACATACGATACAAGAAGAGGAGCCTTTTTTACTAGGGTTAGGCCCTAGCACAAGAGCTTCATCCCTCTAAGTCAACTCATTGCCAAATCAAGGAAATGCTCATTCTCATTATGAAAACAGAAAATTACATAACAATGTCTTCTACAAGTCTTGAACTCGAAAATTACTAGTGTTTTTAGAACAAAAATTCGAGTCCTAATGAGGCTATAGGCCTCATTATTTATACAACTAATGTCTCCAAGGACTTCCCTAAATCTAGTGAGGCTCATCTTCCAAACTTGGGATGAATTGGCTCTTTAACTGTCACTAGCTTGGCTGCCTTTTGATCTTCATGACTTGGCTTCTTGCAACTCCGAGCTAGTTTGATTTGATGGAGGAATATTTGAACGAGTGAGGATTAAATGAGGAGGATCTATCCGCCAAAATCTATCCTCCTTGTTTCATTCAAGTTTCAGCACTGAATTAGCCAAAGTTTCCATGAATTTCTCTCAAAAACCTGCAATCAATGCACATTAGTCCACTAGGCATAATATCTCACTTTGACTCATCCCATTAAGCAAAATATAATCAAAACATGTAAGAAATTATGAGAAGATTTTATTTGAATAAGCTAGGAGGTGTATTAAGGTCCATATAGTTACCCATTGATGAGGCTCATCATCACCCCCTACTGAAAGTGTTGCTCATCCTCTGAGAAACTCAATCTATATCCATGCCTTTCATTGCTCTAGTGGCCTCCCTGACATCCCATCCTTCTATTTTAGTTTCCTCTTCTTGTGCATAGAATCATGTCTTCTTCTCTATCTCCTCCCACTACTTTCCTTCTTCCTCTTCCTTCCTTCCTTCCAACATTCCTAAGAGCAGTGATGGACTCGGTCTGAAGCCAATCTAATGGACTTTGAGTCTTTGGAGAGCTTGCTTGTACATGGGTGTTATGTTCAATGCCTCTCTCATTCTATGAGGAGAATGGTACTATCAGATTTTCAAAGTGTAGGGAAAAGTGTTCCATCTACTTTGGAAAGCTTGCATGCTATCATCCCCTAACAGCTTGAACATGTCCTCAAATTGTGTTATTGCTTTCTCTTGGGCAGCAAGGCACCTAGGTGCAAGTTGAGGGTCTTTTGTAATTGTTCATGACAACCATTGGATTTGATTGCTCAGATCTTATCATGAGGGGTTTTGTTTCTTCTCTTTCCATTACTTTCTTCACTTCTGCAACCCTTTCTTCTTCATGATTCATCCATGATGGTAAAGTCATCAAGTATAAGTCCCCTAGTTTTGAATTTGGATCCCACGCGTCTAGATCAGTCAAGGCCCAGTGCTAGAGGTAAAACTCAGACATTTTAGCTCTATCCTCCAATCTTCTTCGATCATAGAGATCAATGAATTGTTTGTAGTCTTGGAAGGGCACAGTGCCTCTCTGTGCTAAAGTTTTTATTTGGAACTGTACCCATTGTTCCTTAAGATACAATGCATAGGACTTTGGTGGCATTTGGCACTGCATTGCCTCTAAGGATAAACAGGCCATGGATGCCAAGTAACTCTCTTTTTCTTGTAGTTGTCCCCTTAACCATGCATTTTCTACCTCCAACTGAGGTTTCATCATTCCCTCTCTATCCCTTAGGATGCTCAGTTCTCTTCCCATCTCCTTTACTTTCTCCTCCATGTGACCTATGTCCTCCACTCCTTTAGATTTGATAATTTCCATCCACCTATGTGTTCTTACCCTTTCTTTCTCAAGCTCAAAAAATAAGGGAATGGAAAATTTATGTGGAATGGCCCTACCCCCTTTAATGAACCTATAGTAAGAGTCAGTGTTGGGTTGAGGACTAGGTTCCCTTAGTTCTGGATCCTCCTTCTTTGTCCAATTTCTGAGTTTCTTGTAGGTTTAGCAGTTTTTCCTGTAGGATGACCTCTGCTTCCTGTAGGTCCTTATGTGTCTCTTGTAGGAGACCTTTTCCTTTGGATGACACAGATCTGGTCACATGCCTCCTAACATAAGTGATAGGAGACTTGGGAGAGGCTTGTCCTAATGATCTTTCTCCTTGATTTTTCAAAAGAGGAGTTATCTTTTCCATCTATTTTGGTGAGTCTTCAATGGAAATAGGAACGTTGGTGGGTGTTTGAGGTTTTCCTTGCCTGATCCTTGTAATTTTTCTTGTCCTAAAGTATAATGGAGTTTATCTTTGTCTCTTACCTTTTTGCTTGATAGGGGTACTTAGGGCACTGAGCGCAGCTACTGCCTCTTTCTCACTCGGTTCTAGAGTATACCCTTGATGATTCCTCTGCTTATTTTCCTTGCATTGTATACCTATGTTCTTATTTGTCTTTGGTCTCCTATTTTCCATTCTCCTTCTCATTCGTGTCTTTCTCCTCTTCTTCTCCCTCTAGTTCCTCAATCTGTTCATCGGTTTCCTCCTTTGCATCTTCTTCTATCTCTTCACCACTTTCCTTCTCCTTTTCTTCCTCTTCTTCCTCCTCTGTTTCCTCTTCATCCTTCTCTGTTTCTTCTTCATCCATTTCACTGGCACTAGGGCTTTGGTCATATTCAAGGGATTTTATGTCTTCCTCTGTCTACATGTCTCTAAAAGTTTCCCGTGTGATGGTTAGTCTTAGTTTTTGGAGGGCATATTCTATGATAATTCTAATTAACCCCTGATGGGATAGATATTGATGGTTTCCTCCCTATACCTTAATGCTCATACCTATCACTGATTGAAGAAGAAAATAGGGTATGCTTATTCTGTTTGAGGAGGTGTGTCTGCTCCAAACCTCAACTCTTGGAGAAGCCTAAAATGGTACCCACATACCACACTGTACCTACCTTCACATGATATATAATTAATGAGGTGGTAGCTAATTCCATTCCAAGGATATGGTAGGCTTGCTCTTCTAACCCCATTTTGTCTTCCATTTCCTGCTCTCCTTCCAGAAAGAATTTCTTCTTTGCAATTCAGCTGTTACTCTTATCTTCCTTTCTCCAAGGCAACCCTAAAGGAAGTGTGGTGATTCTGCCTATGATTTCAGGCACAAGTTCTATAGAGAGGTCTTTCACCACAACAGTGGCATGGGTCCCAGGCAATGGTATGAAGGAGTGAGAAAAGTCTCTAGCCACTTCATCATCACATCCCCTCATTTTTTCAAAGAAACCCACCCAATTGTGCCTTGTGAATATCTCTAGTATAGGAGGGTGTTGATGAATTATCACTATATTTGTGGGTTCCCTCTTGTTAAATCCCCCTGTCATTTTTCTCTAATGGATGTGGAGAGTTGTATATGCATGATAAAAAATTCAAATGGATGAGGAATTTTAAATGAAAATTTTGTATATAATTCCCCTAGATTGCAATATTTTCAACAAAATAGAAGGCTTTTATATATATATATATTTTTACTTGGAAAAGGTGGGAAGGTATAGCTCCTACCTCCTTGTCACTGCTTGATGAAGCTAACCTTTGGTTTTTCTCTTTAAAAATTCTCACTTCCAATCCCGTAGGTGAATTTTCTATATCCTGTAGGATCCCGTAGGTTTTCCTATAGGATCCTCTAGTTGCTCCTGCATTGGAAAGAACCACTCACTATATTTCTTGTAGGCTACTTCAGGGGTTGAAAGCAACTTTTATTTGATGTAGCCTTGAGATTGTGAATGCCTCTACACATGGGAATCAACTTTTTATTCTATCATATGGGTGATTTGAGTGGGCTGGTGTGTTGGAAACTGAGGTATGAATATCCATTTTTGGACTGCTAGTCCCACTACCACATCATCATTCTCCTTACCTCATAATCAACTCCCACTTAGGGCATCTGTAACTTAACAACTTTCAATCTCATCTCTCCTTTCTACTAACTTGACGACTACCATGTGTTTAATGAACTAACTGTATTCTCCTTGTTGACTGACAGAAGGTGTCCAATTTAACTGGCCACCTTTTGCTTATAAAACCAAGTCTTTCACAAATCTACATGTTTGATCATATTATGATAAGAGAGAGTTGAAGCGAGAGACATACCTGTGGTGAGATGCCTTGATGTTGCCTTATTGGAGAGTGGGTCCTTGTTGTGTATTTGCTACATGTGTTTTTCTCTTCTTATTTTTTTATTGTCCTCCTTTAATGTTTTTCTTTGATGTGCAGGTACCAGATGGTGATGTTGATGATATTGTTGCTACTGCTAAGCTCTGGAAGAGATTCTTTCACCTCTGGATATCCATGGTGAAGTTGACTGTAACCTGTGATTTTTTGTTTTGTGGGATAGGCTGCTACAAGATTTCTTACAGGATGTCCTGTAGCTGCCTCTCCCTCAAAAGTTTTAATCAATCCTTCACTTCTGGAGCATGAGGATGGTTGCCATGGGTAGAGAAGGGGTCTAGGATTGGTAAATGAGAGGTATAGCTTCCAGGTGTTGTCTCCTTGTTCTATGGCTTTATCCTTTTCTCTCTTCTGAAAATTGTAATAAGTTTTTTGAAACTAACTTTATTGGATGAATGCAGGGGTGATAATGGTAGAGAGAGACATGCTGATGAGATGGTGTAGAGACTTATTTTTTTTATATAAGTAGGTTATCCCCTTTCTCTAGGGTTACCTTCCTTGGGATTCCCAAGCCACTGTAATTCCTACAGGATCATCCTGTAGGCTTACAAGGAATCTGGAGGAATGAAAACATGAACTATATAGGTCCTTTTGATCCTTTCTTATCGCTTTGATCCTCCTCTTGCTGACCTATAAATTTTTTTTTGAAAGTTTTCTTTTCTCTGTTTTTTTTTATTGTTTTTCTTTGAAAACAACTAATCTGTGTCTAAGAGGTTTCCATCCTATCTGCTTTCCCTAGGTGCCTCAAAAGAGGTTTCCACCTGGAGATATTTTTTATCCCTTTTTCTTTTGACACCATTGGGTAGCCTCAAGAGGTTTTCAACCCAATAGTGGGACTCAGGTGCCTCATGGAGATTTTCACCCAATTCTCCTTATTTTTTCTCTTTTTTTCTCTTTCTTCTTCTTTCTCTTTTTGAGTGACTTGATGGGATAAAAGATGAGACCTACTCCACTACCATCACTATTTTTCTGATGCCATCAATGAATTATTTCTTTGACAAGTAAAGAAATAACCTCTGCATCAATGGTTCTTATCTACATTGAACCATTATCATGACATTTCTCTATGGCATAAGGCCCTAACCATGTAGTACTTAACTTTCCCTTAAAATATTTGTATCTAGAATCATACAACAAAGCCCAATCACCTTCTTAAAATTCATTGCCCTTTATGTTCTCGTCAAGCCATAGCTTCCTTTGAACTTGAGTCACCTCTATGTGTAGGAGGGCCTAAATTGTAAACTCATCTAACCCATTCAATTAGAGAAATCTCTCTTGTTGTGAACTGGTGAGATCTAGATCTAGTTGTGCTACCATTATCAATGTATTGTACTCAAATTCAATGGACAACAGGGACTTTCTCCCAAAGACCAACTCATAGGGAGTGAATCCAGTCGTGGTCTTCCAGGTGGTATTGTAGGCCCAAGTGGCCTCAAATAACCTATGATGGGCCTAGGTATTGCAACAAGAATGTTGCAACCCCTAGGGCTACCAGCTTTACTTATTAATCTGGGGTCCGTACAAACTTCGAGTTTACAATGGTATATGCACAAGAAAAAGTGAAGGTCCTACCTATTGTCACTGTTCATCTGGAAAGAGACCCCAGGGGTTCTAAGCTAGACTAGTATAGGGTCAAAAGAAGCTTGATTCTTTGATGGAAGAAGAGAAAATCTGTTCCAAGAGAGAGCTACTCTACTACAGTAATGAAGAAAACAACATGTAATTCTAACTCACACCATAACCTAATTAACCATTTAAACAACTATCCTAAGAAGAATTACTAAATCAACAATAATCTAATGCTAATATCTAAGTTGCAGAAGTAAAGAGAATCAACCCTAAGAATGTATAACCAAGGAAACTAAACTAATATGGTGGCATCGTTTAACTAATACGCAGAACAAAGTTCGGGAAGGAGTCAACTGGAGGAGCAGTCGGGGGAAAAAATTAGTGAAAGGAGGACGTAATGAAGGATGAGCGGTGAAGTTCTTATTGTAGGAGATTATGTAGATAGATGGGTGAATAGGATTAACGAAGAGGATGAGCGGTGGAGATCTTATTGTAGACAGTTTAATGAATAGATGAACCAATAGTGTTAAAAAACAGGATGAACGACGGAGATCTTATCACGGGTGGATTAGTGAATAGATGAACAAACAGGGTTATTGAATAGGATGAATGATGATAATCTTATAGTGGGTGGTTTAACAAATAGATGAACAAATGGGGTTACCAAACAAGATGAATGACAAAGATCTTATCGTGGAGACTTAATTTAATAGATGGACAGACAAGATGCAGAGATAAAAATGTGCGGAATGATGGAGTGGGTTTCATAGGAGGTAAGCATTTTCTCGTGTGGCCTCAAAGCTGTAAGTTGTATTTCTAAACTTCACGTGATTAGCCTAAGTGAATGGCACATAGCGCAAGAAAACTACTCTCCTCACATGCTCTCAGGCTGATAATGGTCGTGCAAGAATCTGTGCAAGATTGTGGGATAGCCGTCGGATCAGGCTAGATAGACCTAGGGTGGATATTAGAGTGCATAAAGTATTGAGGTGACATGATAATCATTGGATCAAAAGACAAATCAACAATGGAGATTGGAGCACATAAAGTGGGTGGAAGAATTCACACGTGATGGCCATTGGATAAACTAATGAATCGGATAGTGATTGGTCAGGTTTGTTGTGGATCAGATGGTAAGGAAATTATGCATGAAGAAAGTGCTAAAGGGGATTTCAATGAAAACAACAGAAACCAGTGAGGGTGAGGGTGGACCGAGAGTGATGGAAAAAAGATTACGGTGAAATGAAACAAGTAACTGCATCAAGCAACAAACTCCAAAGCTCATGCAAGAACTAGAAATTTGTGTTTTTGGGGTTGCTAAAGGGTCTCTTCCTCAAGTCATTGTCCCACAGGGAGGAGGTGAGTTGAGACACCTGTAGACAACCTCATGGTGATATTTTTCTCCTATATAACCTACTAATTGAAAGAAGGCACAAATGGAAGTAAACTAAAGTATAATCGATCTACTCTACACTATTGTAATGGGAATGCCGCTACTTAAGAAAATGAATAATTGAACTATGAATCATCTACTCTTTACTGCTGTAAGGGAAATGTTGATACTTAAGCAAATGAATAGAAAACCAAGAACCTGTGCTATATTGTTGTAATGGAAATGCAACTACTTAAGCAAATGAACAGAAAACCAGGAATCTATGCTAGCATACATGTACAATAAAGAGGAGCTTTGGCTGCTCAGGTTGGACCCTAACCCAAGAGCTTCAACCCACTGAGTTAACTCAGTGATGGCTCAAAACAAAATTCATCCTTATTATCAAAGCCATGGATTACATAACAAACTATCACAAGTCTTGCAACTCAGAAGAAAAGTAGAGTTTTACAATAAAAATCCAAACCCTAGCAAGGTCCTAAGCCTCTCTAGTTATACATCTGAAGTCTCCAATGAATTCCTTCAAATTCGGGAGGCTCATCTCCTAACTCAAGATACAATGGTTTTTGTCACTTTCACTTGCTTGGCTTCCTTCTAGTCCTCATGATTTGGCTATTTTCACTCTGAGCTGATGGATGAATATTCGAATGGAGGGGTAGAAAGTGAGGAGGATTTACCTCCTATAATTCCTCTCCCTTGTCCCATACGAGTTTCTACCAAGGTCTTTGCCATAGTTCCTTTCTTTTTTCCTTTATTCCTTCATTTTCCCTTTCTTTTGTCCTTTATTCCTTCATTTTCCCTTTCTTTTGACCTTTATTCCTTAATTTTCCCTTTCTTTTATCCTTTATTCCTACATTACATGCACATTAGACCACGAAGAAAAATATCCAACTCTAACTCATCCCATAAACAAAATATAATCAAAATTATGCAATAAGTTGTGAGAATAGTTGGTTTGACTAAGCTAGGAGGTGAATTAAGGCCATTTAAGGCCCATATAATTACCCAATGATGAGGCTCATCATCATCCCCTACTGAAAGTGTTGCTCATCCTCTAAGCAACTTAGTCAATGTCCATGCCTTTCATGGCTATGGTAGCCTCTCTGACATCCCATGCTTCTGCTATGGTTCCTTCTTCTTGTTTTTAAAAGCCTAATTTCCTTTCTACTTCTTCCCATTGCCTCTTTTCCTCTTCTTTGTTTCTCGCATCTAGCATCCCTAGGAGTAGTGGCGGAATGAGTTTTAGGCCTATCCAATTGACCTTCAAACTCTGCATTGATTGCTTATACATAGGTGTCCTGTTGAGTGCCTCTCTGAACCTTTGAGGTGAGTGATATTCATTGATCTTCAAGCTATGTGGTAGTGTGTTCCATCTCCTTTAGCATGCATGTATATTGTTGAACCTCAGAATTACCTTCCCCTTGACATTTGTTCTGACCTTTTTTTCTCCCATTTTCTCATAAGGCTACAGATCCAATCAATGATAAATGTTAGGTTTTGTCTTAAGGAAGCTTTAGAATGATCACCATATTATATTTTCATGTTATTTCTATTTTAATATATTTTTGCAAATTAGCTAGAGAATGCAGCCTATTCTGTAGGTAACTGTGGGTTCCGTAGCTACTCTCATGGTTTGATAGGTTAAATGTGTCAAATGAAGAACTGGGCCACATGGGCATTTCCAGAATCATCTCCACATCGATTCTATATAATTCACTTTGTCAAGATCAATAGAAAAGCATGCCTAAATTCATGATCAAAGATGGAGTCAAATACATTATCTAGAAGCAATAGGACTCTTGATTTTCCCTTTTATATCTAATCAAGAGTCTAGCAGTTCTATTGAAGAGTTAATTTGGATTTAGCCACCTGTAGTTGATCAGAAGTTAAACAATCCTATTACAATTCGAATTAAGCCACTTGTAGTAAGTTTTTCACATAAAAAAATCATGTTAGAGTTAATTAGAATTAGCCACCTATAACAAGTTTTTCTCTTAAAATAGATATGTTATTTTCCTATAAATATCGGTTACATGAAACCGAGAAGTAGTTAGAAGCTAGAAGGAATTACATGATTTTTGCTGATACTCTGTATTTAGACTTTGTTTTTGTTCATAATACAAACTTCATTTCGTCAATGGTGGTTTAAAGTGCATCTTTAACTAGCTAGCATTCAGCCACATCAGCTGCAGAGGGCCCCTGCATTGAATGAGGTTTTTCACTTGCTGTTTTTAGTTTTATTTCTATATCTTCAACAAGTTTGTTTTCTCTAATTTAGAATGATGTTTCATTTTAGTTTGTAACCAATAGTGTAAGGATAAAATCAAAACTATGCACCCTTGTTCTTCTAATTTGTGGAAAAATGACTGAATGAAGATTGAAGTAATATGAATACAGAGTTTCTTAGTTTTATTACTATTTTGTTACTCATTTTCTTAGCATAGAACTGTCAATTAGCCGTATTAATAGATGTTATCAAAACCATTTCAAAATGATGATGATTATAACTTCACTGGTTAAATATCTAATTCATGTAGTGATTGAATTTACCCAGTACAATTTTAGTTTTACATGTTTTTACCTTTTCTTTTCTGCTTTCAGGTCCTTACTTAGTTGCATCACTTGACATTCCAAAAAATCATTTCAAGGAGATTGATTCCATCATATTCCAAAATTGAATGGTTGAATGCTTAACTAAATGCAATTATTGAGTTACCTTCTACATCAATATCACTTTTGGTTTAAGAACTAGATCCATGGATTAGGACTAATGATAAGATAAGATAGATGCTCTATTTTCTTATTAGGTTCTAACTAGTTAACTATTCTTGGTCCATTTTTAGGAGATTAGACTAACTTAGGAACCTTTAGTTTCATTTAAAATTCATTAGATCCATTTAAATCTTTCATAGATTGTATATTCTTAGACATCAAAGAACAAAACCCCCCAAGAGAAACATAAAAATACAAAACAACAAAGTAAGAGAAACGTTAACTAAGCACATAGTGCATCACACTTCATCAATCTACAAACCTCGGTTGATAATTAATGCAATCAATTTAGGACACTAAATTAACTAAACATTTTGGTGCCATTGTCAGGGAAGTGTAATTAGGTAACTTCATCTCTTACATCCAAAAAAACGATATGCGTAGAGAAAAGGACTCTAGAGGTACATTCATAGCTAGAGGCAGGAGTTCAATTCCTACAACACCATCTACTCCACCAAGACTAAGAAGGGATACACCTCCATCTCAAACTAATATTCCTAGCCATAGACCTCCTGAAGTTCTAAGGTCAGAAATTCAATCAAGAGGATCTCCTACTTCATCTACTAAAGCAGTCTTAGAGGAAGAAAATCCTGGATCTCCAACAAAAGGAGTAGCCTTTATCACCTCTACAGGAGAACATATTTTAGTTGAAGAATTAAGATTACCTGGTGGAGAAGAAGAAGTAGAACCTTTCTTCCACATACGATTAATAGAGGAACCAAAGGAAGAGCAATTAACCTTGCAGGTTGATTCTTATATTAAATCTGAAGAAACTATAATGTCAGAAGAAGGACAGGATGGAGAATTTTCACTGTTTGGAGGAGGTAGAGGAAGAGATAGAGGAAATAATGGAGAAGGTAGAGGAAATAATGGAAGAGGTAGAGGAAATAGAAGTTGATAACTCTTTTGGATTCCATATAGTTGATGAAGAAACAGATGCCACAATGAAAAATATCTCACCTTCTGTCCTCCCAAATTTTCATGGATTAAAAAGTGAAGATCCTGAAACCTTATTATTTGAATTTGAAGTCTTGTGCAGAACTTACGATTATTTACAAGACTCGCAAAAACTCAATTTTTTTCCTTCAACATTGAAAGGCGCTGCTTTAAAATGGTTCATGGTATTGTTCACTTAGTCTATTAGGACATGGAGTGACAAGAAGAAAGTGTTTTTGGACAGGTATTTGGATTATTGCATGCCTATCAATCACAAAGATGAAGTGTTCAAATTATGCAAAGAGAGAATGGAAATTTGGAGGATTTAATTGAAAGATTCAACTATAACCTAAAATGAGCAAAAATGGATAATTTAGATCAAGATACTTTAAAAGATTTTTATTAAAAGCCATTAGATATAAATGGATAGATATCTTTAACATGATGGGGAAGGGAGATATCTCTCAACTCGCATTGAGTGACATTTGAGAACTATGTGTTCATCTCTCAAGAGGAAAATCGAAAACTTGGAAAGGTGCAAGAGATCCTTCTCTTGTTAGAGTGAATAAATCTACAAGTGGATCAGTGAGTAGGGTAGAAATTGGAAACATGCTTGATGAATTTAAAATAGATATTCTAGGGAGCCTCAGTGAACATATAGACACCCTTAAGTTACAAAACAAGCAGAAAGATGAGACTGATGGTTTAGCTATTTTCTGTCCTAAATGGAAAAAGAAGCACACTATAAGAGAATTCACTTTGGATGCAAAAATCATAGAGACTTGTGTGATTTGTTCAGAAAAACATGAGACCAAAATTTGTCCTTGAATTCCTGGTCTTAAGGTTGTTTTTCAAGAGGAAACAATTTCAAATCCAATAGAATCTCTTTGCTTTGTCTCTAGAAGACCTTGGTAGGGGCAACAAAACCAGGGTTTCAACAACCAAATGTATATGCAGCCCCCTCCAAATTGGAGTTCTTCGCAACAACCTTGGGCTCAAGGAATGCAAAATCCTTATGGAAGATTCTCTCCATACTATCAATATCCTCCATCATATCCAAACTATCCTGCCCAATAAATTCCTAAACAAAATCAACAACCCCAACTTCAAAACCAAAGTCCTCAACTTTCAATACCATTTCCACAGAGACCAAGTTAGTTACCTACCCAACCATTACCAAAACCCAACAGTAAAAATCCTCAGAATACTTATATGGTGGAAGGACAAAAATTTCCAACTTATATTATCAATGATGTCCAATTGAGATCTGGTAGGATATTGGGAAAGAAAAGGACATATGTAGTAATTTAAGAATAAGACAACCTTGAGCAAGATTCTCTACAGAAAAATAAAAGTTTTGAAGGAACATCTCCTCAAAACTAGAATACTGAAAATGAAAAACAAAAAGAACCAATAAACTCAACTCCTATCATAGAGCAACAACCAGTATCCACTTATACACCTCCTTTTCTAGAAAGGTTACAAGTTGATGGAGGGGTAGAAAAGCATATTATGTTTCCTAATTATGATTTTCTAGATGAATTGAAAAATGTCTGTATCAAAATTCCTTTGTTACAACCCATTAAGGAGATCCCAATTCTAGCTAAAACAATAAAAGAGTTGAGCATGAAGAAACCAGGAAGGAAAACAAAAGAAGTAAAAAGAATTAAGCTGGCAGGAAAAATAATAGACATAACGATGGGAAAAAGTGCCGTACAAAAATATGTAGATCCAGGAAGTCCAATTGCAAAAGCACATGTGAATGGAGTTGAAATTCTGAATATACTAATTGATTTAGGAGCAACAATAAACATCATGAGCAAACAAACCATGGAACAATTCAAAGCTCCTAATCTTCTTTATAGACCTACATTACTGTAAATAGTAGATAGATCTGTAATCAAAACAGATGGCGTGTTAGAAGATATTTCAATGTCCTTAGACTCTTGGGAGTACCCTGTTGATTTTATGATCCTAACCCCAAAGAGAAATCTAGGAGGAAATCCACTTATATTAGGAATACCTTTCCTAGCTACAGCTAATGCTTTCATTAGTTGTAGATCTCATGATATGTATATCTCTAATGGTAATTCAACCAAGAAATTCACTCAATATCTTCTACCAATAACAATAACACATGTAGATGACAAAGAATGGATTGATGATGAAAATGTCATAAAATCTCTCTTTACTATTTCAACCATTAGTGAAGATAGCCAAATCTTAAATACAATGGAAAATTTTGAACCATCTCCAGGATATGAACATGATCAATTTCAAGAAAAATCCAATATTGAATATTTGTCATCTAGGGAGATGTCTCTTTATTCTATGGAAGAATTTGGTAGCTCTAAAGTTGAAATCTTTCCAGGGAAAACATTGAACATAAAAAATAACTTGGAAAAATTACAACAGGAAAAGCTAATCAAAATGTTACAACAACATTCTTTTTCATATGCAGGGGAATACATTGACATGAAAGGAATTAGTCCTAAGACTTGTATACATCACATCTACATTGACAAAAATTGTAAACCTATCAAACAACCTCAAAGAAGGATGAATCCAAATCTTAGGGAAATTGTGAAAGAAGAGTTGCAAAAATTGTTGAATGTGAACTTCATTTACCCAGTTTTAGATAGCCAATGGGTTTCTCCTCTAGTTATTGTGCCTAAAAATAATGGTAAATGGAGGGTATCTATTGATTATCGAGAATTGAATAAATCTACCCTAAAAGATCATTTTCCTTTTCGCTTTATAGATCAAGTGTTAGATACATTAGTAGGTAAGAAGTAATTCTCATTTTTGGATGGTTTTAGTGGTTATAATTAGATTCAGGTAGCACCTGAAGATAAATATAAAATCACATTCACCTGCCCATGGGGAGCTTATGCCTACCAGGTATTCCCTTTTGGATTGTGCAATGCACCTGCAACATTCCAAAGAGCAGTACTAGGAATTTTTTCTAATCTAATACATGATTGTGTAGAGGTGTATATGGATGACTTTACTGTTTATGGGAATACATTTGAAGAAGCTTTAGAAAATTTGGAAAAAATTCTTAAAATATGTAAGGAAAAAAAACTTTCACTAAGTCATGAAAAATGTTTTATGATGTTTACATAAGAGATTGTTTTATGATATCATATTTCAAGAGATGGAATTAAGGTTGATAAATCTAAAGTCGAAGTCATATCTAAATTATCAATTCCAAGTTGTCAAAAGGATCTTAAAAGTTTTCTAGGGTTCCCAAGATACTATAGAAGGCTTATGGAAAATTTCACTAAACTAGCATCCTTGCTCTTCAAATTGCTCAACAAAGATTGTGAATTCAATTGGAATCATGATTGCCAGTTGGCATTTGAGACTTTGAAAGAAAAATTTTTTGAGGCACCCATCTTAAGAGGTCCAAATCGGAAACTACCTTTTCATATTTCAACAGATGCTTTAGATACAACTCTGGCAGTTGTACTAGGAAAAAAATGATCCCTTATGCCATCTATTACACATGTAAGAATTTGACTCCCACTAAGTTAAATTACACTGTAACTGAAAGGGAATTCTTAGTCATTGTTCATGCTATCAACAAGTCTAGACATTACATAACAGGCTATGAATCCTTTGTTCATACAAATCACTCTGCAATTAGGTACTTAATGAATAAACCTATTACTAATGGCAGAGTTACAAGATGGTTATTACTCCTACAAGAATTCAACATCATTGTTTTAGATAGCCCTGGAAAACAAAACACAGTTGCTGATTTCTTGTCTAGAATTCAAAATATTAAAGATGACATCCCAGTTAAAGATAAATTTCCTGATGAATATATTTTTGCACTAACTACTCAAACCCCTTGGTTTGCAGATATTGCTAGTTACTTAGTCATAGGAAAATTACCTTCATGTTTTTTTCCAAAGGAGAAAAGAAAAAGCATTCAAACAAGTGCAAGTTACTCATGGATTACTAATGAATTGTATAAAACAGGTCCAAATCTCATGATCAAAAGATGTGTTCGAGAAGATGAAATGCCTGAAATTATTAAGGCATGTCATGATGAACCTTGTAGTGGACACTTTGCTAACAAGATGACAAAATATAAAATCCTTCATTTAGGATATTATTGGCCCTCTATCTTTAGAGATGCCAAAGAATATGTCAAAAGGTGTGACAACTGCCAAATGGTAGGGAAACCTACTCCTTCAGATGAAATGCCACCACAAATTCAAGTACTCATTAAACCTTTTGATAAAAGGGCCTTGGATTTTTTTGGACCAATTAATCCTCCATCTAAACAAAAGAAGTATATTTTGGTATGAACCCATTATGTCACCATATGGGTAGAGGGTGAAGCATTACCTTTTGCTAATGAAAAATCTGTAGTTAATTTTCTTTTTGAGGACATCTTCACTCATTTTGGTGTTCTGAGAGAAATAGTCACAGATCAAGGATCTCAATTTACATCTAGAATGGTGGAGAGACTTGTGGAAGAATACAAGATAAAACATAGAAAGTCTACTCCTTACCATCCACAAGCAAACAGTCAAGTTGAATCTGCCAATAAGGTGATTGAAGGAATTCTGACTAATACTTTACATCTACATAGAAGAGATTGTGCAGAAAGGCTTCCTAAAGCAATATGGGCCTACAAAACTACATGGAGGAACAAAATAGGACATACTCCCTATGAGCTTGTTTATGGGAAGCAAGTCCTGTTCCTTATAGAGTTTCAAATCTGAACCTTCAAGATGGCAGTCCCATTGGGACTAGATTTATCAGAAGCGTAGAAACATAGATTGGAGCAACTCAATGAGCTTGATGAAATCAGGTAAGATGTAGTTGAAAGAACCAATTTAGTCCAACAACAAAGGGCTAAGTGACATGATAAATGTATCAAGGAGAAGAAGTTTCAAGTAGGGGATTGGGCACTTTTGTTCGATTCAAAATTCAAATATTTTCAAAGGAAGTTTCCGACTCATTGGCTTGGGCCAGATGAGATTGAAGAAGTCTTTAATAATGGAGCAGTGAGAATAAGGACAATAGATGAAAAAAGGGTACCTCTTCTTGTGAATGGTCATTGGTTAAGGATATATCATAAGCCAATTTCAAGAGAGGATTTTGTTAGAATTTTCCAAGATAACACTGAAATGAAGTTAGTGAAGAGTTCTTACTCTCCACTAACTTAGTTT
>APFE031669395.1:0-55996 GCA_000404065.3 Pinus taeda | reverse complement strand
AGACTCCTATATATAGAAAGGAGGTATTTTCATTTGTATCATCCAAGAATTGTTCATTTGTGTAATGTAAAGGAGGTTTCCCCCTCGAAGAGGGTAAATTCTAAGGCGTTGGTCTATATTTTCTATCTTTTTTTCAGTTGGTTTCATAACATTTGGTATCAAAGCTTTGGATTCTAGGGTTTCACTGCTCCAAATAGGTCATCATGGCATTTGTGCTATAAATTTTTTTCTACGACGTTTCAGATTCTAAAAAAAAACCATTTGAGAAGAAATTGTGCTAAACCTCCGGCTCGAATTTCAGATCTTTTCGCAAAACATTTCCGGACATATGAATTGAGGAAGTTGGTCTTTTTGTAGACTCCTAAATTACATTCCAAACAGGTGACCTCGGGAAAATAGTCATAACTTTTGTTTTGAGCATCAAATTGAAATTTCGTAAGAAGTTATAGAAAGAGGATAGGCTGTAGTTTCTTGTGTATATTTTTCAGATACTAAAGTAAAAACTATGACACGTGGCACTTCATACAAGTTAGCTCTTTTGGAAAGGTCTATAATCAGGTCATATTGGGAGATTGTGCATAACTCTTTCTTGAGAATCTAAATTCGATTAGACTAGTGGAATTGGAAATAGGACATAGAGGGCTACTGTAGGTCATAATTTCAGAAATTAAAGATCTGAAAGTATAGAGTTATAGCCATTTCAAGATCAAGCTCCTAAAATCAAGAGAATGCGAGATGAGGAAGTTTGATGGCAAGGATCCGGTAAATTGGATACTTCAGATGGAGAAATATTTTGATCTACATGGTGTACCACTATTACGAAAGGTATGTATTGCATATTCATATTTAGAACTAGATCAATTTTTATGGTATAAAGGGCTTTTTTCTCGTAAACAACTTGTTACGTGGTCAATTTTCACAGAGGAAATGATAGCACATTATGAGGATACAAAGAGCAACACCTTCTTTAGAACAACACCACAACAATTGGAAAGAGTAAAAGGGCTTTGTTACATAGTGGAAAGTAAAATTATGGGAACAAGGAAGTCTACCCCTCACAACTATAATAATGGAAGTGTTGTTTCTCCTAGCCTTCCAAAACCTACGAAGGTTACACCACAACAATTGGAAGAGAAAATAAAAAATGGGCTTTGTTACAATTATGATAGCAAATGCACTAAAGGCTCAAGAAGTGAAATATCACATTGATAAAGAAGAAATGAATCCAACCGTATCTTGTAATGCATTTGCCAGAATTACCACTCCTCAAAGCAATAAGATATAAGTACATCAAGAATTAAAATGTTGAAGAAGTGAAAGATTACATCAACCATCAAGAAATGAATCTAACCATAACTTGTAAAGCATTGGAAGAAATTACCACTCCAAAAACTCTCAAGATAGAAGGACATGTCAAGAAGAAGAAGGTTAAAACAGTGAAATATTAGGAAGAAAAGTATCAAGAAACATCAAAAGAAAAGGATACTCCCTAGGAACCAATCCCAGTGAAAAAAGAAATGAATCCGACCATATCTTGTAATGCATTCATCAGAATTACGACTCCTCAAATGGTAAAGACAGAAGGACATGTCAAGAGGAAAAAGGTAATAGTGTTGATTGATTCAGGTAGTACCCATAATTTTATTAATTGTAAAATAGCTAAGGACTTCAATTGCTTCCTAGATCCAATGCCAGAGTGTCAAGTTATGGTTATAAGTGGAGGAACGATAAATTGCTCTGGAAAGTGCAATAATATCGAGCTATCCATGAGAGAATATGTATTGAATAGCACAATGTTTTCCGTTTTAACGGGTGTTTCTGATGTTGTACTAGGAGTCCAATGGCTCCAATCCTTGGGTACAATAGCTTTTAATTTTCAAGAACCTTTTATGAAATTTTCTTCAAAAGGAAAGGAAGTTGCATTAAAGGCTATCACACGGAAACCAGGAAAGATAATCAACTCTGGCGGAATGACAAAGCTTATAAAGAAAGAACACCGAGGCATAATTGCACAATTATATTCGCTAACTGTTCACACATCAAAATCATGTATTTCTTCAGATCTACAAAAAGTCTTAGACAATCATTCTAAGCTATTTTAGACTCCCTAAGGTCTCCCACATATTCTTGATCATGATCATGCTATTCATTTTATTCTAGGATGTGTTCCTCCAAACATTAAGAATTATAGATATCCATATGCCCAAAGCAGTGAAATTGAACATATGGTTACAGAAATGGTAGGGGTTGGTACAATTATCCAACCAAATTTGATAAACAAAGGAAGGTACGAAAGCAAGAATGGCGAAGCAAGAAGGGAACTCATTCAAAAGTTGTTGAATATCCCAGTTCCAACAATATTGCCAGAACTTGACAAGGAAGCAAAAATCATATTGGAACCTGGAGCAGTCATAGAAACAAGAACCTGACAGCTACGAAGTCAATCATTTTTAGAGTATCTCATAAAGTGGAAGAACTTACCCGCTGAATATTCCACATGGGAGGACAAGAATTTTATACAAAAGCACCAAGAACTACTTAAGCATTGAGGACAACACTTTTTGAAGGAGAGGGGCATGCTAGGCCCCTATACTACTAATGTAACCCCTTATTGTTATTAGTACAACCCCCTTATTATATTTTTTTACCCATGTAGTCCACATATTGTTACTATTGTACCCCATAGGAGCCCACTATTGTTATTATTGTGCCCTTACATTATTATTGTTATGTCGGCTTTGATTACATTATGACCCCTTAGACTCCTATATATAGAAGGAAGGTATTTTCATTTGTATCATCTAAGAATTGTTCATTTGTGTAATATAAAGGAGGTTTCCCCCTCGAAGAGGCTGAATTCTAAGGTGTTGATCTATCTTTTCTATCTTTTTGCGAGCTGGTTTCATAACATAGATCGAGTGCAATAACAAATATATGATTAGATAGAATAAATGGAGAGGAGAAGTGCCTCGATGAATCTAGAACCTTTTTTCAATCCACAAGAACCTCTAATTGACTCTCTCAAACAAGAAATTTATGAATTAGAGATATTGAACAGAGATATCAAATAGGAGAATGAAACCTTGTAGGAACAAATTAAATTGGACAAGGAAATTCATGATAATACCATTATGCATCTAGGACTGCGGTATAAGAAACAAAGGAAGTTGAAAAGAAAGAATAAGATTATAAACAGAACATTCATTAACCTCAAGTACATGTTTCTTATGAGAAACCCCAGAATGACAGTCACTTCAAAGAAGAGCAAAAGAAGAAAATTGGATGTACTAGCAAAAGTGTATGAGCAAATGATTTAGAGAGGAAGAACTCACATTTTTGGCAAATTGCATGAGGACATGCATTGATTTTGCAATGGGGGTATGTTGAACCTCAGAATTACCTTCCAGTTGACATTTGTTCTCACCTTTTTTCTCTCATTTTCTCACAAGACTAGAGATCCAATCAATGATAAATGCTAGGTTTTGTCTTAAGAAAGCATTAAAATGATCACCTTATTATATTTTCATGTTCTTGCTATTTTAATATATTTTTTCAAATTAGCTACAAAACACAGCCTATTTTGCAGCTAACTATGGGTTTAATAGCTACTCTCATGGTTTGGTAGGTTACAGGTGTCAAATGAAGAACTGGGCCACATGGGCATTTCCAGAATCATCTCCACATGGAGTCTATCCTATTCACTCGATCCAGATTGACAGAAAATCATGCCTAAAGTCATGATCAAAGATGGAGTCAAATACATTATTTAGAAGTAGTAGGACGCTTAATTTTCTCTTTTGTAGCTAATTAAGACGGGTAAGTCTAACAGTTTCATTGAAGAATTAATTCGGATGGAGCCACCTGTACTTGATCAGAAGTTAAACAGTTAATTCGAATTAAGCCACTTGTAGCTGATCAAAAGTCAAACAGTCCTATTACAATTCGAATTAAGCAACTTGTAGCAAGTTTTTCTCATAAACAGTAATGTTAGAGTTAATTCAAATTAGCCACATGTAGCAAGTTTTTCTCTTAAAGTAGTTATGTTATTTTCCTACAAATATCGGTTGCATGAAACCGAGAAGTAGTTAGAAGATAGAAGGAATTATAGGCTTTTTGTTGATACTCTGTAGGCAGACTTCGTTTTTGTTCATAATACAAACTTCGTTTTGTCCATGGCGGTTTAAAGTGCATCTTTAACTAGATAGCATTCAGCCACATCAGTTACAGAGGCACCCTGCACTGAAGGAGGTTTTTCACTTGTTGTTTTCAACTTAATTTCTATTAGTATGTTTTCCATAAGTCTATTTTCTCTAATTTAGAATGATGTTTCATTTCAGTTTGTAACCAATAGTGTAAGGATAAAATCACAACTGTGTAGCCTTGTTCTTTTGAGATATTTTGTGGAAAAATGACTGAATGGAGAATGAAGTAATAAGAATACACAGTTGCTTAGTTCTCTTACTATTTTGTTACTCATTTTTTTAATAGAACTGTCAATTAGATGTATTAATAGATGTTCTCAAAACCAATTCAAAATGATGATGACTCTAACTTAAATGGTTAAATATCTAATTCATGTAGTGATTGAATTTACTCAGTACATTGTTAGTTTTACATGCTTTTACCTTTTCTTTTTGCTTTTAGGTACTTACTTAGTGGCATCATTTGACATTCCAAAAAATCATTTGAAGGAGATTCATTCCATCATATTCCAAAATTGAATGGTTGAATGTTTAAATGAATGCAGTTATTGAGTTACCTTTTGCATCAATATCACTTCTGGTTTTAAGAACTAGATCCATGGATTAGGACTAATGATAAGATAAGATAGACACTCTATTTTCTTATTAGGTTCTAACTAGTTAACAATTCTTGGACCATTTTTAGGAGATTAGACTAACTTAGGAACCTTTCCTTTCCTTTAAAATTCATCAGATCCATTTAAATCTCTCATAGATTGTATATTCCTAGACATCAAAGAACAAAAACCCCCAAAACAAACATAAAAATATAAAACAATGAAGTAAGAGAAAAGTTAACTAAGCACATATAGTGCATCACACTTCATTAGTCTACAAACCCTGGTTGATAATTCATGCAAGAAATTTAGGACACTAAATTGACTAAACATATATTAGCATCTCTTAGCATCCTAAACATATCCTCAAAATGTGGAATTTATTTCTCTTGGGTAGCATGATATCTAGGTGCCAGCTGAGGATCATTTGAAATTAGATTATGGGTGTTGATTAGGGCCATGGGATTTGATTGTTCAACTCTGAAGAAAAAAGGTTCATTTTTCTCTTTGGCCAATATTCTTTTCATCTCTCTATACCTTGACTTCCTATGGTTCATCGATGATGCCAAAGACATTAATTGTATATCTCCTATCTCTGCATTAGGATCCCAAATATGCATGTCTGTGAGGGCCATGTTGTGCAAGTAAAACTTAGCCATTTTTTCCCTCTCTTGTAGTGCACTTTGATCAGAAAGATAAATAAAATACCTGCATTCATGAAATGGCATGGTGCCCCTTTGTGCTAGTGTTTTAATCTGAAATTGCAGCCATTGTTCTCTAAGGTAAAAAACATTGAATTTAGTTGGCATCCTACACTGGATGGATTCCGAGGAAAGGCTGGCCATATATGCTAGTTGTCTTTCCTTTTCCTGTAGTTGTCCTCTCAGCCATGTATTTTCCCTCTCAATTTGATCTCTCATTATTGCTTCTCTATCCCTTGGTGTAGGGGAATCTTCAAGCTCAGTAGGGATTTTTGTTTATTTTTGTGGCTTCCCTTGTTTGATTCTTGTGCTCTTACTTGTTCTAAAATATAAAGGGGTTTGCCTCCTTCTTTTGCCTTTTTTCTTGACTAGTGTGCTAAGAGTAGTGATGGTAGCTGCTACCTCCCCCTCAGGGACCTCTGGAGACACCCTAGGTGACTCTTCATTTTGTTGTTGCCCTTCTGTGGCAATGCCTTCTTCCTCTTTGTTTTTCTTACCTTCTTCTTTTGTTGTTCTTTCTCAACTCCATTAGTTTCTTCCTTCGTTTCCACCTCTGTTTTAGCATCATCATCCTTGTCTTCTTATTCATCATGTTCCTCTGTATTAGTTTCTTTTTCATCCATCTCATCCCCATCTAGCTCTGTATCTTCTTTTTCCGGTTTTTCCTGCTCCTCACTAACAGAAGGACTAACATCATGGGTGAGGGTTTTGATGTCATCCTCTAATGGTAAGTTTCTGAAGACTCACCACATTATAGGGATCTTGAGGGTTTGGAGGGAATCCTTATTGAGGATCCCAATCAACCCATGGCGAGCCAACTATTGGGAATTCCCTTCCATTAATTTTCTTCTAGAGTCTATGAGTGATTGCATCAAGAAATAGGGTATGCTGAGTCTTTGGTGACTGGTGTTTCTACCCCAAGTTCTAATTCTTCAAGAATTCTAAAATGGTTTCCATAATAACACTGTATCTATGGAATGACAAATGAGGTGATAGGGTATGGTGAATGAGGTGGATGATAATGAATGAGGGTGGCTGATGATGTGGAGGAGATGAGATGGAGTAGAGTGATGGTGGTGGCCCGCTGCGGTGGTAGGGAGTGTACAAGATGGTCATAAGGCTTGAAGCACCATAGCAATCTCAGGCAGTAGATCTTGGTCAAACATCGTGATGTCATGGTTAACTGTGGGGGTTGAGCCTGAGTTATAACTTGTGCTCATTTCTCCCCCACAGAGCACTTTATCTGCCTATTGAATCCATGTTTAATACTTAAATCTTGTGCTACCGCTCGAAATTTAATATGTGTTGGAGCCCCACCTTACATCACTATTTTTAGACTCTTGCATTCTCTTTTGACTTATTAAAGAATTTCCTTTTTGCCACCTTTTCAATTAGAAACCAACTACCTCATACCCTTTACAATTTTTGATCAAATGATGCATATGAGTGAGTGAGTGGGATCCTTACGTATGGTCTTGATGCCATGCTGCAGTTGTCAAAGATTAGAGGTGCTACTAATGGTCATTCTTCTTCCTCTTCTGCTTTCTGTTGATGGTTTATTAGCTTTTGCAGGTGTCTGTGATTGAATATATGATGCTTTTACTACTGCTGTGGAGCTCTTGGATCATCTTAGTGAAGACCTGTAGTTGATGATTGATATTCTCTGGAATAGGTTGCCACAAGATTTCCCACAAGATGTCTTGTAGCTGATGTCCTATTGCTGGATGGGGCTGTGAGGATGCTACAATGAATGGACAGAGGGAGTAGGAGTGTGTGTGGATGCAGGGATGATGGTAATGGATGAGGTGAGGGGTTAGATCATGTCTAGAATGAATCTTGGGGACCTAACCAGGTATCATTCAAGGGATCCTATAGGAATATAGGGGATCCTGTTGAAAACACAATCTTCACCTTAAATTGAAGCAATTAAGTAAAGAAACAATGGAACTGATAGAGGGATGCATGGTAAGGAGTGGGGGAAATGAAAATATGTGAGGAAGGGTTCCGTTTGGATCTTCTCTTTGCTCCTTGATTGTATTTCTCACCCACCTGCAAATAACAATTATGGCTTTTTTCTCTTTTTTCTTTTATTATTATTATTAATTTTTTTTAATACACCTAGGTTGCCTTAGAGAGGGTTTCACCCTAGATATTTTCATTGGGCACCTCAAGGAAAGCTTTCACCTAGGGATCTTCTTATTCTTTTCATTTTTCTCATCCTTGGGCTGCTTCACAAGGGTTTCAACCCAAAGATGGGACTTAGGTGCCTTATGGAGGTTTTCACCTAAATCCTTATTCTTTTTTTTCTTTCTCAGTGATCGGGTGAGGGAGGAGCTTGAACTTGCTCCACCATAATCACTATCTTATTGATATTGTCAATGAACTCTTGTTTTGATAAAGGCCTCTTGTACATTTTCAATCAGTGTCCATTAATTAGCAATGGAATGGATTCTTCATCTATAGTTCTGATTTTCACTGAACCTTTGTCATGGGATGTTTCCACCACATAAGGTCTAATCCATCTTGTCCTTAGCTTGCCCTTTGAGTATTTATACCTAGAATCATATAATAATGCCTAGTCTCCCTCTTCAAATTGCTTCTCCTTAATATGTTTGTCATGCTAGATCTTCCTTAGAAGTTGAACTATCCCTGTATGTAGAAATTCTTGCATTTTGCATTCATCCAAGCCATTGAAATGGAACAATCTTTCTTTCTGTGAATGACTAAGATCCAAATCTAGTTGGGCCACCATACTCAATGTGTTATATTCAAACTCAATGGACAACAAAGAATTTTTCCCATAGAACAGCTCATAGGGTGTAAATCCAGTGGTGGTGTTCCATGTTGTATTATAGGCCCAGGTGCTCTCAACTCGTCTCTCTGCCGAATCCTTCCTACTATTGCTCACTACCTTGGTTAATATGCTTTCCAGTGCCCTATTGGTCACCTCCACTTGCCCATTAGCTTGTGGATGATAAGGAGTGGAGGTCCTATGCTTGATTTTGTGACGGCTGAACAATTCTTCAATCATGTTGGAGGTACACTAGATGTCTTGGTCTGTGATTAGCTCTCTAGGGTACCCATATTTGTAGAATACATTATCCCTTAGGAACTCAGCCACCTTCTCTTCTATTGCTACCTTAATAACCTTGGTTTCAGCCCACATAGCCAAATAATCAGTGCACACAATAATATACTACTTTTGCTTTGAAGAAGAGTTGATAGGTCCAATGAAGTCCATGCCCCACTTGTCAAATGGCTCGAAAGTCACTTGAGGTTGTAGGGGAATTTCATCTCTTGGAGTAGGCTTTCCTATCCTCTGGTATCAATCACATCCATCACACTGACTAATGTACTTTATCACATCTTGATGAAGAGTAGGCTAATAATAGCTTACTTGAAACACTTTGAATGTTGTCCTCTTTACTGCAAAGTGACCTCCATAAGGCCCATCATGACAGGTCAGAAGGATGTCAAAGACTTCCTCTTCCCTTACACACCTTCTCAAGATTTGATATAGGCCAAGTTTGAATAGATTTCACTCAATCTAGGTGAAGGGGATCTTTTCCTGACTATCTTGCTCTTTTCTTTAGAGGGAAAGTTGGCAGGAACTGTGCTGATACCAAATAGTTTGCTACACCAGAAAACCATGTGGAGAGAACTAAAATAGAAAACAAATGCTCAACTGGTAACTGGTCATCCACCATTCCTTCTTCACCTACAGGCAGATTCATCCTAGATAGAAAGTCTGCAACAACATTTTCCTTACCAGGCTTATAAAAAATTGTTAGATCAAACTACTATAATAAAAGAAACCATCTTATAATTCTAGCATTCACATCTGGTTTGTTCATTAAATATTTGATTGCAGCATGGTCATTATGCACAAATGTTTGATAGCCTATAATGTAATGCCTAAATTTTTTTAATGAATGCACAATAGCTAGGAGTTCCTTTTCAGTCACAGTGTAATTCAGCTCAGCCTTTGACAGATTCTTTGTTATGAAACCAGCTCTCAAAAAGATAGAAAGATAGTTGAACACCTTAGAATTTAGCCTCTTCGAGGGGGAAACCTCCTTTACAGTACACAAATGAACAATTCTTGGATGATTACAATGAAAAAACCTCCTTTCTATATATAGGAGTCTAAGGAGTCACAATATAACCCAGCTGACCTAACAATAATAATATAAAGCCACAAAAATAATAGTAGAGGGATTCCATGGGGCATAGAAATAAAAATATGAGGACAATAGGGGGACAACAATATTAATAAGGGATACAACTACAATAGTAATAGTGTAATCACCAGTATTATAGGGACCTATCATGCTCCTCTCCAAAAAAAGTGGTGTCCTCAACGCTTCAGTAGTTTTGGATACTTCTGTATAAAATTCTCATCATCCCATGTGGAATCTTTAGTGGATAAGCTCTTCCACTTGATGAGATACTCCAAAATTGATTGATTTCATCGTTGTCGAGTTCTTGTTTCTGTGACTGCTTCTGGTTCCAATATAATTTTCCCTTCCTCATCAAGTTCTGGCAATATTGTTTGAACTGGGAGCTCGTCACCTATAACCTTCTTTAAACATGAAACATGGAAGAATGGGTGCACTCAAGATGTTGCAGGAAGCTCCAATTTGTATGCCATAGTACCAATCTTTTGCAACACTTTGTATGAACCATAATACTTTGGTGATAATTTATTATCCTTCTTAGCTTGTTTGATAGACATTTGTTTATATGGTTGTAGCCGTAGGAATACCCAATCACCTACATCAAAACTTATTTCGTTGCAATGTTGATCTGTCTATTGTTTCATTCTATTTTGTGCCAACACGAGGTTATCCTTTAAGAGTTGGAGGACTTGTTGTTGATGTTCGATGTGATGTTCCACTGATTGAACCTAAGAATTTTCTCTCTTAATATGAATGTGATGGATGGTGGCTAATATCCATAAAGTGCCATAAATGGGGTCATTTTTATTGTTGTATGGAAGGAAGTGTTATACCACCATTCAGCTAGAGGCAACCATTTGACCCATTGTGTCTATTTATCAGATACAAGGAAATGAAGATATCCTTCCAAACATTTCTTTACTATCTCAATTTGCTCATCAGATTGAGGATGATAAGATGAGCTATGATCTAACTGAGTACCAAGACAAGAAAATATTTATGTCCAAAAATTTCTGGTGAAAATGGGATCTCTATCACTTACAATAATCTTTGGGTTTCCATGTAGCTTTTGAATTGTTTCCATAAATGCAAAAGAAACTGTACTGGCTTTCAATCAATGTGATAATGCACAAAAGTGTACATACTTGGTAAGTCTGTCAACTACCACCATGATGACACTCTTTCCCTCAGACTTGGGTAAACTTATCATAAAATCCATTGAAACCTCTTCCCAATGTTGGCTTGGAATGGATAAAGGTTGTAATAGACTCGAGTTCTTAATTGTTTCAACTTTATTTTGTTGGCAAAGCAAACATTCCGCCACAAAATTTTGAATATCCAATTTAAGGCCATCCCAAAAAAGTTCCTTCTTAACCCTGTGGTAAGTTTTGAAAAATCCTGAGTGCCCTCCTAAGGGAGAAGTGTGCAATTCCATAATAATCTTTTGTTTGAGTTGTGAATTCTTACAGAGGTATAAGCGATCTTTGTACCATAACGAATCATTTTTCTAGTTAAATGTATCAGATGTACTAGAATCTTGTTGTAACTTTCGAATAAGTGCCCACACTTCTTCATCATTCTGCCACTCCTCCCTTTCTTCATTTATCCAATCTGGTTGGATAATAGAAATGGCACACAACAATGCTTCCACATACTCATCCTTGCTTGAGAGCGCATCTGCCACCACATTTTGCTTCCATTTTTCGTAGATGATTTCAAAGTCATAACCCAACACCTTTGTGACCACTTTTGTTGCTCTTCAGAGGATAATCTTTGTTCTAAAAGGTATTTAAGGCTATCATGATCTGTTTTTACCTTGAAGTGTCTTCCCATTAGGTAGGGTCGCCATTTCTTAAGTGCATGTAGTATTGCCAACATTTCCTTCTCATAAATAGCTTTGTGTAAAAAATTTCCCTTGATTGGATGACTTTCAAAAGTAATGGGTCTTTCATCTTGAATTAAAACAACACCAATTCCATTTCCTGAAGCATCACATTCCACATTAAAGGTTTTCATGAAGTCTAGTGTAGCTAAGACTGGTGCTTGGCACATTGCCTCCATAAGATGTTCGAAGGCCTTTGTTGCTTATGGAGTACATGAAAATGCATCTTTCTTCAATAATGTTGTTAGAGGTGCTGCTATTCTCCCATAATTTTTAAAAAACTTGCGATAATACCCTGTCAACCCGGGAAATCCTCGCAAATGCTTTATGGATGTGGGGATTTTCCATTCCTTGATGGCTTTAATTATGCTAGGGTCTACCTTAACTCCTTCATGAGATACAATACGACCCAAATATTCCACCTCTTGTACTCCAAAGAAACATTTGGATCTTTTTTCATATAATTGTTTCTCCTCCAATAGTTGTAGCACCCTGTCAACATGTTCAACATGATCCTTCCAAGACTTGTTGTAGATTAGTATATCATCAAAAAATACTAACACAAATTTTCTAAGGAAGGGTTTGAAAATGGAATTCATCAAACCTTGAAATGTAGAAGGTGCATTGGTAAGGCCAAAAGGCATGACCAAAAATTCATAATGACCCTCATGAATTCTAAATGTTGTTTTCGGAATGTCTTTAGTCTTCATTATGATATGATGACATCCTAAACGAAGATCCAAATTGGTGACGTAAATTGATCCATGCAATTGATCCAGTAATTCATCAATGACAGGAATGGGAAACTTATCTTTAATAGTGAGTTTGTTGAGCTCCCTATAATCCAGACACATGCACCATGATCCATTCTTCTTGTGCACCAATACTACTAGAGCAAAGAAAAAACTTTGACTAGGTTGAATTATTCTAGCCTCTAGCATTTCTGCAACATTCAATTTCACTCTTTTGGGCATAGGGATATCTGTACAGCCTGATGTTTGGAGGAACACTTCCTGTAATCAGATGAATAGCATGATCATGATCACGAATAGGTGGGAGACCTTTGGGAGCCTCAAATACCTTGGAATGATTGTCCAAGACTTTTTGGAGATCTGGATAAATAGATGATTTCGATGTGGAAACATCTAGCAAACATAATTGTCCAATTACACCTCTTTGTTCCTTTTTTAGAAGCTTTGTCATACTGTTAGAGTTGATTATCTTTCCCAGTTTCCCTGTAATACCGCTTAATTCAACTTTCTTTGCTTCCGCAGAAAATTTCCTGAAAAGTTCTTGAAAATTAAAAGCTATTTACCCAAGGATTGTAGCCATTGGACTCCTAGTATAACATCAACACCCCCCATTGGAATGGAAAGCATTGGGCTAGTCAATACATATTCTCCCATGGATAGCTTGATATTATGACACTTTCCAAAGCAATTTATCATTCCTCCATTTGCGACCATCACTTGACACTCTGGTGCTGGATATAGGAAGAAATTCAATTCTTTTGCTACCTTACAATGAATAAAATTGTGGGTACTTCTTGAATCAATCAACATTATTACCTTCTTCTTCTTGAATTGTCCTTCTATCTTGATGGTTTGAGGAGTGGTAATTCCAGCCAATTCATTACAAGATATAGTTGGATTCATTTCTTCTTTATATAGGCTTTGTTCCTAGAGTATATCCTCTTCGTTTGACCTTTCTTGTTCATTTTCTTCTTCCCCTTCACAACCTATGTAGAATAATTTCTTCTCAACAGACTTATGACCTTTAGTGTATTTTCTATCACAACTGTAACAAAGCCCTTTTGCTCTTTTTTCTTTGAATTGTTGTGGTGTCAACCTTATAGGTTGTGGAAGGCTAGGGGTAACAACACTTCCATCTTTATAGTTGTGACTGGTATGCTTCCTGGTTGCCATAATTTTGCTTTCCATTTTTCTTGCTAACCCGAATGCCTTCTCTAATGAATCAGGTTCCCAAAGGTGAACATTATTTTTGGATATTATCCTTTAATGTCCCTATGAACACATCAATCCTATGCTCCTTTGGAATATTTTTTACCCTTATGTTCAATTTTTGGAACTCTTCAATGTGCTCCATTATTGAACCCTTTTGTTTGAGACTTATCAATTGGCTAAAAAAAGGTGTTGGTTTTTGTATCTTTATAATGTGCTGTCAATTCTTCCGTAAAAATTGCCCAAGTGATAATTTGTTTACGAGAGAAAAGCCATTGATACCATGCAAACTTATTTTGTTCCAAATATAAAGTTGCAATACGTACGTTTTGTGTGTTTTGCACATTATTGAAATTGAAAAATTGCTCCATCTGTAATATCCATGTTGCGAGATCCTTGCAATCAAACATCCTCATATCAATTTTTGGAATATGGTGGGTGTTCAATCCAACATTAGAGTCTATGGAATCATGATTAACATTTCTTTTGTTTTGATCATGATTTTCCTTTACTACCCTTTCACCATTAGTGACCATTTCTTGTAGCGACTTATTCATATTTATCTTTAATTCTTCCATGTTTGTCTGCAAATCTATCTTCAAATCATCCATCTTAGCTTCCATGTCATTCATCTTAGCTTCTATGCCTTTCTTTAAACAATCCATCTCAGCTTCTATCCCTTTCTTTAAAACATCCATCTTAGCTTCTAGATTATTCTTTAAACCATCCATCTTAGATTCTATTCCTTTTTGTGCAAGTGACACTTGTTGCACTTGGTCTCATAATTTTGATATGTCATGTTGCATTTCTTCCTCTTCTTCATGAGTCATGCTAGAGCTTTCAGGTTTCTTACTAGGTGTTCGCATTTTCTTTTCTCGGGGCATCAATTACCAATAATAATGCTTTACTATGCCCTTTGAATTCCCTCAAATTACTTTTTGAAACCAAGCTTATGCAAAAATTAAAAAAAAAAACTACACACCTTTTTTCACTTTGTAGGAGCCTGATATTGAAGCTGACATATCTCTGTAATTTCGAATCATCTAGTTCTAAAATTGCAAAATGTAGTATCCCTCTGCGTCCTCTTTCTAATGCCACTAGTCTGATCCAAATTGGATTCTCGAAGAAAGAGTTATGCACAATCTCCCAGGATGACCTGATTATAGACCTTTCCAGCGAAGTGAACTTGTATGAAGTGTCATGTGTCACTATTTCGACCTTTGGCACTAAAAAATATATATGAGAAACTACAGTCTGTCCTTTTTATGTACCTTTTTACAAAATTTCAATCTAATGCTCAAAGAGAAGGTTATGATGATTTTTCCTAGGTCACCTACTTGGAATGTAATTCAGGAGTCTACCAAAAGACTAACTTCCTCATATCATATCTCTGCAAACATAGCGCAAAAATCTCTAAAACTTAGAACTGAGGTTCAATGCGATTTTGTCTCACATGGGTTTTTTTTTCACTTCTGAAACTTCACAAAAAAAAGTTATAGAGAGAATGCCATGATGACCTATTTGAAGCAGTGAAACTCTAGAATCCAAAGTTCTGATACCAAATGTTATGAAACCAGCTCACAAAAGGATAGAAAATATAGTTGAATGCCTTAGAATTCAGCCTATTCGAGGGGGAAACATCCTTTACACTACAAATGAACAATTTTTGGATGATTCAAATGACAAAACCTCCTTTCTATATATGGGAGTTTAAGGAGTCACAATATAACCCAGCCAACCTAACAATAATAATATAAAGCCACAAAATAACAATAGAGGGATTCTATGGGGCAAAGTAATAAAAATATGGGGAAAATAGGGGCACAATAATATTAATAAGGGATACAACTACAATAGTAATGGGGTAATCACTAGTATTATAGGGAACTATCATTCTTACTAGTAAAATAGATGGCATAGGGCAATTTCTCCTCTTCCTTACCTAAGGCTACTCCTATGGTTTTGTGTGAGGCATCAACATGAACATGAAAAGTGAGGGCGTGGTTTGGGCCTTGAAGAATTAGTGCAGTGCTTAACTTACCCTTTAGAATTTCTATGAACTCCACATAGCTCTTTGACCATATAACCTGAGAATCTTTGGCTAACAACCCAAACAAAGGAGAGACCAACTTGCTCCTGTCCTTTATGAACCTTGGGTAGTATCGAACTAACCCTAAGAAACTCCTAACATCTTTCTGATTTTGCAAAGGTGGGACCCTTTGGATGATTCCTATTTTGTTTGGGTCCACCTTTAGTCCTTGTTGAGATATTGAATGACCTAGCACAGTCCCTTCAGTCATTAAGAATTCACATTTTTCTGAACTGAGAGATAGATTCATTTCAATGCATTTGTGCAATACTTTTCCTAGGTTAGCTAGGGCTTCTTGAAAATCACGGCCATAAGGTGTAAAATCATTCACATAAATTTCCACCAAATCATGTACTAATTCAACAAAAATACTGAAGACTTCTTTCTTGAAGGTGGCAGGAGCATTTCATAGGCCAAAATGAATGACCCTATATGCAAAAGTACCCGAAAGATAGGTGAATGTGGTCTTATCCTAGTCTTCTGGGTAGATTTGGATTTGCTTGTACCCACTAAATCTATCTAGGAATGAAAGAAACTCCTTCCCTGCCAGGCCATCTAGCACATGACTAATGAAGGGTAGGGGAAAATTATCCTTCTTTGTGGCTTTGTTCAACTCCCTATAATCGACACAAATCCTCTACTTATGATTTTTCTTGGGAACTAACACTAAAGCAGAGACCCACTCATTGTCTGAGATAGGGTAAATGAATCTTGCATCTAGTAGTTTTTGTAGTTCTTCTTTGACTATGTTTTTAAGAGCTCGATTCATCCTCCTTTGTGGTTTCCTGTGTTGAAAATAGCAACAAGAAATTCTAAAAATAGAAGTGCTAAAAGTAGCACTGCTATAAATAGTAGTTCAAGTACCAGTGTTGGACATAGCAACAAGAAATGGAAAATGGAAGTGCTAAAAATAGAATTTCTTTAAATAGCATTTCGGGATACCTTCCTATTTAAGTCGGTCCATGAACTAAAATAGAGATATAAAAATTCAAATTTGATCTTAGCAGCTATTTGTAAAGTAATTAATTAATTCACCATGAGTTAATTAGTTGTAGAAAATCAAACATGAAGTCTATCTAGGGACATGCAACAATTTCTCCATTAATTGAGGAATTTGTCCATTAATTAAAGAGCTAAGGATGAGTTGTAATATTGAGTTGTAATTAGTTGGCTCAGTTAACTGAGTCAAGTCCAGTTAGATTAATTCTACCAGTTTGTTGAATTAATTGTGAGTTCAATTAGTTAATGCTTGCATGCATGTAACTACTGCTCTCTAGATAACTAAATATTATCTCATAAATAACTCATGCATGTCAGTTTAGTCATAGACCTAGTTGAGATCAAAGGAAGGGATAGCGTACTATCAGTTGGATGAATTTTCCTATAAAGGAAACTCATCCACGCAGAAGGAATTATCTCCTTCAGGATTGCGCAGTTAGATCATAGGTTAGTAAGTGTATGAAGAGGCCAATTCAAACAGGTGGTAGCACTGGACCCCAAGGAAAACTACACAAGGAAATAGGAGGCTTGGAGGGTAGAGGAGAAGGTTTGTAAGAAGCCTTTGATTGTCTATGAGTAGTAGAGGGATTACAGAGAGAGTAGGATAGCTTGAGAGCTGATTCTTTTTGTAATCTGAACATGTTTCCACTTGTATCATAATACAGAGATTGAGGTTTTAGGCTGAGGCTTTCCCCGAGTTATTTCTTCTATGTTATGTGTGATTGATTTCTCATTCTTAGTTATATGTGTTCTCATTGATCTTGCTCAATTCAATTAAGCTTTCACAAAGTTTGTTGTAGAAGTAGATCTTGTATTTTTCTTTAGTATATTGCATAATATGTTGATCTACAGTGGGAATTTGTACATGGTATCAGAGCAAAGGTGATCAAAGGAGAAGAATAGTATACAAGAAGGGGGAAGATTGAATTTTTTGGTTCCTGAATATAGAAATCAAGTTCCTATCACATCTCAATTTCACCAATGGCATTCAACAATTTAAGACTCGAGTATTCCCTTGATGGTAGCTCAAATTATATAGGCTGGAAGGATCACATGGAAGCAGTATTAGAGGATAACGGTCTAAATGACTTCACTGATCAAGAAGTCCCCAAGCCGAATGATGCTACTCCATTGGCAGAATGAAAGAGATGTTTGGCGAGAGCAAGGAGAATTCTTCTGGAGGGAGTTCGAGACCACATAATCTCAACTATCCATGGGAAGGAGACACATTTCGATGTGGAAAACATTGAAAGATCTATATAAGAATAGTAGCGATAAGAGGAAGTTGGCACTGAAAGACAAGCTTCAGAAAATCAAGTGTGAAAAGGGTGACATGATATCTACATATCTGAACAAACTCACCACCTACAGGGATGAGCTTGGAAGTGTAGGGATCACGACCGCTAATAATGACATGGTGAGTCTTGCACTCATTGATCTTCCTAAGAGATGGCATAGCTACGAAGACCTGATTAATAGAAGAGAAAAACTACCAGATTGGGAATGACTATGGTGAGATCTGATGCAGTAGGAAATAGGAAGAAGCACCAGAGATGGATCCTCATCAAAGCAAGATGATGAGGAAAATCTAGCCTTAGTAAGTAAGGCAAGGAAGGGGAAAGGGAGGGCATCCCAATCCAAATCTCGTTCTTCTCATGGTGGGAAGAAGTTTGACAAATCAAAATTGTGATGCTTTTATTGTCATGAAGTGTGCCATTATGCTAGGAATTGTCCACAGAAGAAATCCAAGAAGGGTTCCTCGAAGGGATCTGATGGTGAGCCACCGGCCTCACAGTTTGAGTTTTATTTTCCACTTATCACATGCATGGTTTCATCCACGATGGGATGTGTGTTGTATCTGGATAATGAATCTTCATTCCACATGTCAGGTGACAAGAATCTTCTCAGTACCTTGGAGGAAAAAGATTTCTAGATACTCATAGTGATGGGTAATGATGAAAAGTATAGTGTCTCAGGTGTAGGCAAGGTTGTTTTTTAGAGGGAGCATGCAGCTTGCATTACCTTAACTGATGTCAACTATTTAGCATGACTGAAGAAAAATTTGGTGTCGGTCGCAATGCTGGATGACAAAGGCTATGATGTAGTGTTTAGTAAGGGAAAGCTTTTCCTTCAACACATCACCACGAGATAGGTGAAGCAGATTAGTTCACGATTCAAGAACCTATATGCTCTTGAGGTTCAAGATGCATGCAAAGCCTTGAGGAGAAAGACAGCTGATGGAAAATTGGTGGTTGAGAGGGAGAGTACATTACCTCTCAACATGCAGCGCCAAAAGAAGTCTCAGACAATGGTGGAGCAGCCACAATTGGTGAAGCAACTTCAAGAGGTTGTGGAGTAGCCACAACTGGAGAAGACAAGAGGAGACCTAGTGGAGGCATCCAGTCATTCATAGACCTCTAGTAGGGGGACATTTTGAGCCAAGTGGGTAGAGGGATCACATGCATCCATACCTCCAAGTCGTAGGTGGGCAATGTGGAGTGATAGTCCCAAGAAGGTTGGAATAGTGGTAGGATCATTTAGGTACCCAACCTCTTTGATTAGACCTTGCTATGGGAGCCCAGACAAGGAGTAGTAGGACTGGCTAAATTGGTAGAGACAGATGCAGATGGAGTGGCAGACAAAGCTACAGTGCAGGAATCCCAAGACATTGTAGAGCTAGAATGCTGCAGCAATGCAAGAGGCACAGGAGTGTTGCACCAGTGTAGGATGGCACAGAGAGGTGTGAAATAGTGCGAGATGTAGGGATTTTCTGCAACAGCTCAGAGGTCAGAAAGGAAACACTTGTTAGTGGTAGATGGAGCTTCAGCATCAAAGGATGTTTCTAGTCCAACAAGGAGGTCAGTTGGGAGTTTTTTGTTTCTAGAGTTGCTGGAGCAATAACTCTTGGGAGAAATGTTGCATGCAGAACATTCCAAAGGTTCAGGATCGGATTCGAGTTGAATGCCTTTATTGTTGAGAGGGAGTGTTGAAAATAGCGACAAGAAATGATAAAAATAGAAGTGCTAAAAATAGTACTGCTATAAATAGCAATTTGAGTAGCAATGTTGGACATAGCAACAAGGAATGAAAAATGGAAGTGCTAAAAATAACATTTCTATAAATAGAATTGCAAGATACCTTCCTATTTTAGTCAGTCCTCGAACTATATTAGAGAAGTAAAAATTCAAATTTGATCTTAGTAGTTGTTTGTAGAGTAATTAATTAATTCACCATGAGTTAATTAGTTGTAGAAAATAAAACATGAAGTCTATGTGGGAAATCCAATAGTTTCTCCATTAATTGAGGAATTTATCCATTAGTTAAAGAGATAAGGATGAGTTGTAATATTGAGTTGTAATTAGTTGGCTCAGTTAACTGAGTCACGTCCATTTACATTAATTGAAACAATTTGTTGAATTAATTGTGAGTTCAGTTAGTTAATTCTTGCATGCATGTAACTGCTACTCTCTAGATAACTCAATATTCTCTCATAAATAACTCATGCCTGTCAGCTCAGCCAGAGACCTAGTTGAGATCAAAGGAAGGGATACTGTACTATCAATTGGATTAATTTTCCTGTAAGGGAAGCTCATTCATACAGAAGAAATTATATCCTTCAGGATTGCGCAGTTAGATAAGAGGTTAGTGAGTGTGTGAAGAGGGAAATTCACACAGGTGGTAGCATTGGACCCCAAGGAAAATTGTGCAAGGAAATAGGAGCCTTAGAGGGTAGAGGAGAAGATTTGTGAGAAGCCTTTGACTATCTATGAGTAGCAGAGGGATTGCAGATAAAGCATGATAGCTTAAGAGCTGATTCTTTTTGTAATCTGAACATATTTCCACTTGTATGATAATACAAAGATTGGGGTTTTAGGCTGAGGCTTTCCACGGGTTATTGCTTCTGTGTTAAGTGTGATTGATTTCTCGTTCTCAGTTGTATGTGTTCTCATTGATCTTTCTCAATTCGATTAAGCTTACACAAAGTTTGTTGTAGAAGTAGATCTTGTATTTTTCTTTAGTCTATTGCATAATTTTTTGGTCTACAGTGGGAATTTCTACAGCCTGACTGAACCTTCTTCGATGTATATGTGGCGAGTACACACTGAGGGGTGTAGTCCCTTCGTTTCCTCATAATTCCAAGTGAAGGCTTCTAGGTTTTCTATCAACATGTTGCGTAGCTTTTCCTCTTCTAAAGAGGAAAGAGATGGATAATTTTCAAAGTTTACTTTTGGCTAAATTCTATGGTTTTGACATGGAGTGGGTTGGAATCGGCCAAGCATAAGTCAATTGGATGATTTTTTTGGGTTTCCCTTACCTCTTCTTCTAATGGTAATGAACTAGGAGTTGGACTTTCAAGAAAGTGTTCAATTAATTCATCCTCATCTTCCTGTCCTCCTCCTATGGTTGCTTCCAAAGCATAAAGTTGGGTAGAATAAACCTCATCTTCTTCCTCCTCCTTCGTCCATAAAGGTAAATCATGCTTTAGGGAAGGTTGAGCAGGAGGGTATAGGACTAATTGTTTGGACATATGCCCATTCTTGATGGTCATATTCCTAGCTCTATAGCTAATGTAAGCATCATTTGTGGCTAACCATGGCCTCCGAAGGATGAGAGGGTAACCAATAAGCTTGGCCTTAGGCCGGAGAACTAGAAAATCTACAGGGTACTCCCAGGAGTCAATGGAGACCATCACATCCTCCATAATTCCCTCAGGGGTGACTGTGGAATGGTCTGCTAGTTGCAGAACTATTGTGGTCTTTCTCAATGACCCTTGGAAGTTGAGCTTAAGCATGGTGTCCTTGGTCATCATATTAATGGCAACCCTAAGATCAATCAGAGTGTGTGGGACAATGGTGCCATTGATGTGCACATCTACTACATGGCTGCCAGGTTCCAAATATTTTGGAAATATTACCTACCCGAGCATTAAGTCAAATAGCTGCCCAATGACATTAATGGTATGCACATCCCTTTTTCTTCTTCTTTGGTGCTTGAAGCATTTCTCCTTAATCAACTTATTGTAAATGGGAACATCTTTTATTTCCTGGAGTAGGGGGATTATCTAGTCAATATAGTCCTAAATTGCTCTACATAAATTATCAATCCGGGATTCGTAAACTGATGAAATGTGGTGCACCATATGTGCTTAGTTAACATTTTTTCTTACTTCATTGTTTTATAGTTTATGTTGTTTTTGTGGGTTTTTAAAGTATATCTTTATTGGATTGCATGATGGTTGGTTCCTGTGTGACAACCATGATTGTGTTTGTACCCAATTTATCCCTTAAGCACTTTTGAAAAGCCATTGTATGCTCATAATAACCATGTAATACTTAATATATTATGGAATTATGTTAGCTCTTAAATATGATATGGACATGGATAGATATGAATATGAATGTATTCCCCCCCCGCCCCCGAATTGATGGTATTGTCAATTTTAGGAAATGAGAAAGAGAAATGTTTTTCCAACAATTATCATTCTAGCTTTTTTGGAATTTTATGGTCAAGAGTTAGAAAATAACATACCTTAACTTACCCTTTGAAATGTATATGTTGTATGAGTGGTGGCCGCAAAATTTTGATCATATTCTTCTTCAAGTGGCTGAATCATCAAAATCTGATTTCATATGAGAAATTTAGGTTGATTTGAACAATGAGGTTTTTCAACTGCAAATTGATGTTTGACTGTGGAATTAGATTAGTTGTGGAATTGGAGAACAACTGCCAAATTGGGCTTTAGCTGCGGAATGTGCACAGTTTCTGGAGCTAAAAATCTTGAATAAAAAGTTAGCCATTCATCTTTCATCATCAGTCCAAAATTAATCAATACCTTCAGAAAAGTGAACAAATAACTTATACATTTCATTGATTCAATTTTTTTTTTTTTTTGAGATGTGGCGACTTAGTGTGACGACTTAGTATGGTGAATTAGTGATAATGCACACCTTGACTTCCCTTTGACTGGGGTCTTTTCATCGACTTGGATCAAATGGATATGACACCATCCATGTACTAACATTTTCCCAGCTACCCATGTGGCTCGTTTCGTCTCTCGACACCTGTAACCTACAAAAATATGAAAATGGTTGTGGAATTGCCTGTTAGTTGTGGAACAAAGCTACATTCCGTAGCTAAAAGACAATCAACCATCAATTTTGAAATGCATCACGCAATCCTCTATTCCCAATCACTCTATTGGATCATACTTGGAATCAGATGCCACGTAACCACTTTGAGATCCTTAATAGCGACTTTCAATACTTTGCCACGTCTTATTAATTGGTTGTGAAGAGTCATATACAACCACAACCTACTGGTATGCCAAGGGGACAAACAGTGGTGTGTTTGGGATTTAGCATGGAACTACCTCAAGAACTAACTGCCATAACAATAGAACGTAAAACCGTGGATCACAATGTTTCGCAAGAATCCAGTCCTCGACTTATCTTTGCAAAGCTTGGTTCATGTAATGGAGTTAATTGGTAAATAGAGTTGTGTTCAATTGGGATACGTCTCTAAACAGGTATGAGATGAGTTATTAAAAGAAAGAGACATGTAATCATGATTGATTTTCAACACATAGTTGATTCCAAATTAGAATTCCCCTCTCCAAGCAATGGAATTAAATCAATCAGCTAGATTATTAATTCAAATTTTGTTTTTCCCTCTCGCAACCTACAAAAAAGGGCTTCAAAGAACTATTAAAATCTCTAAAAACACTTCAAATTACTTAAAACAAACTCTAGGTTATCTGATGGACCCTATTCCTGAAAAACCCATGTTTTATTTTTCCCAAATTCGTCTCTCTTTGTCTGGATCATGCAATTGAAGTTTGAGGTTTTTCAGTGTTTTGCTTTTTTCCTGGATTAATGTATTTGGATGTTCAACATTTTTAGGAATTGTTGCATTCAACTTTTTGGTTGATTTTTTGGGCACAGGGAATAGCAAATGAATAGTGCTAGAATTTTTCAAGGACACCTCGAACAAATATTTTGCTCTCGGTCATATGTTCTCGCTTCCGCTCGTGCTCCCTGCTACTTGTATAACTATGTATTGCATAGAAGTACCAGATTGAAGAAAACATAAGTTTCTCTGTCGTCTTGTGACTTCATAAGGATCTGAAGTCCCGAGAACAAGAATTAAGAATGAAAATATTTTGTTCTCTTGGACTTTATCGACTTCAGGGTTGGATACCTTTATATTATTGCAAATTAATTGGTAGTTCCATCGATATTTCAACACAATGGGTTGTCAATGCCTTTTTTACAAGATATCCAACTAATACTTCATACCCTTTCTTTGGAAACTAGATCAGCAAAGGTCCAACTGAATTTCAGAAATGCAGAGTTTTTATAACAGTCCATGCAATTCAATCTATTTGATTTTTTCTAAATGTTCTTGCAGGTTTGTTTGAAGACCAAAGCTTGAAAAAGAATGCAAATTTTCTATTGAGGCCATAGTGAAAACTAGGATTGGAGATAGCCATAAGTTGTTTCCTTCTTTTTTTGTCTAAAATTGTGAAATTTACAAGAATGATTAATGATTTTCAATTTCAGGCAGCAAAGACCTCAAGGTAAATATGCTAAAAAAAGGACTTTGACTGAGGTCTTAAGCTATTTTTTTAATGAATTTGGGTTGGGCGACTAGGATAGGATCGATGTCGGGACAATTCTAGAGATGCCCATGTGGTCGATTTCTTCATTGGATGCCTGTAACTTGCCAAACCTTGGAATTAGCTTTGGAATCATGCTGCATTCTGCAGCTAATTTGCAGAATCTTATTAAAATAGAACATAGTGTTTTTAGGACCACTACAAACCATAACCAGTCAATCTTGGATAGTTGAACCTATCAAAGTAGTTGGAACTTTTTTATTGTTTTTTTTTTTATTGAATCAAATGAAATGATAAATTTTGTTTTGTCCCCCCCCCTTTTTGTAAACATAGCAATTCTTTTTATGATCCTCCAGATCACACAAAGTGCAAGGGGAGAGAATACTCAAGAATTATTATTTTTTTTTTTTGTTTAGACGTAAGAAATAAGGTCTCCTAATTACACTTCCTTGATAATGATGCCAAAATGTCTAGTCAATTTAGTGCCTTAAATTGCTCTACATAAATTATCAATCCGGGTATCGTAAACTAATGAAGTGTGGTGCACAATATGTGCTTAGTTAACCTTTTTTTTACTTCGTTGTTTTATAGCTTATGTTGTTTTTGGGGGTTTTTTTCTTATGTTAGAATCTAATTTCTGAAGAAAAGAGAAAATGAAACAAATAAAAAATTTGAACAGTTGGATTAATCTAAGCCGACAAAATATCTAAGAAAATAAAGCAAGAAAAATAAAGTTGCTGCAATTTAAACTAAAGGCAAAAGTAAAACTTGAAACTGCTCTTAAACTAATGAAATGCAAGTCAATAATCTCATTCATAATCACAACATTCCACCAATGTTGGCTCTAAAAACATCATTATATGGGATGAGAGAATGACACTAAACTATCTTATGCTATACTAATGGAAAGCAAGTCATCTCATTCATAATCATAACATTCTGCCAACGTTGGCTTAGAAACATCATCATATAATCATGAGAGAACGAAAGACTACAATAAGCGGAAAGAAAGAAAAACAAGTCAAGTACCATTCATAACTTCCAATATCGGAAATTTCATTCTTAAGGAACTAATCCATTGTGTTCTCTATGCTCCAATTCACTAATCAGAGAATAGGAAGGCTACTTTCTTAGAATATTTTGTCAAGCATAAATTACACAGTCAGATAAATCTACAATCAACTGGTTGAACACACTTGCATGAATTAAAATTGCATGAATGGAAAATCTAAACTATCAAACTTGAAAGCAATAAAATGACATACTTGAATGAAATCAAAGCAAAACTTCAAAACAAAACCTACTCTACCTTACATTCTAATGTGGTCAATGAATTCGACTTCACATCTCCTTCCATGTTGAGAATATCATAGCTTTATTCAAATTCTTCAAAATTACAAAATACAACAAAGCTCTCCAAAGCTTTCTGAAGCCATCAAAGAAGAACTGCAAGCTCCAAGTTAAAGAGCTACCAAAAAGCTACAAGCTTAAGAACTAAAAAGCTAAGCTAACAAATGAAGGAGAGAGATCTCCTATTTATACAAAAAGATGAGAATCCATCTCATTAGTGAGAGTCCATGAATCTCTCCCTCTACCTCTAGAGTCCCAATCCAAAAAGGGACTGATAAGACACATGTCTTCTTAGAGTTTCAATACAATTAGTAGATGTGACACATATCCTCATGATCACATGATTCTCTCCACTCAAATGCGAATTTCGCCTTACGGTGCCACATAAAGGTATTATAGAAGCCCCCTTTTGACTTACACATGTCAACAATCTCAACCCACTTGTTAGGTATAAGAATATGCACATTATTTTCTAATTTTTAACCACAAATTCACTTAAAAAGGCTAAGAATTAATAAAGTTTGAAAAAACATAAATTTGGCCCGACGATAATGAAAGTGAGATGAATGTAGTGACATGGTAGTGAAATGGTGGTGAAATGGAGGTGATATAATGGACATAATAGTGGAAGTGTAATGGGAATGAATGACAATTTGAAGACCCAACAGGAATCTTTACACATAGATTTTTCAATTCTCCCAGAAGTTAAGTTTCTTCTATGGTAGGCTGGAGTGATTGGGTTAATCTCTCAGGAAAAGGTGGAGATACTTTAAGGTTTCTTTCCTCTCTTTCTTCCTCAACTTCCCTATGCAGAGAGGGAGGTTAGTTATCTGGGAAAATTCTCTGTGATCTTAGGTTTATCTCTTGGATTTCTATAGCATAAGTTGGGTATGGCATCTCTCCACTATATACCTGTTGAGCCTACCTATTGTTCGGGTTCATATTTGGCTAGGTAGGCATCCGAGGTTGCTTTGGTGGAGTAGAGTGTAGGAGTTGTGGTTGGGTAGGTGGTGGAGCCAATAGGGCTGGAACATTATTTAATTGGGGCCTCCACCCCTCGAGTGGGGTATTCCATTGAAGTTGTGGCTAAACATAAGGTTGAAATGACTGGCTGGTTGGATAGGAATGATATTGAGATGCATAGGACTAAGGAGGGGGTGCAGACCAAGAACGATGAGTAGCGGGTTCCCAAGAAGGTATAGTTGTGGTTTGGTTGGGGTTGTAATATGCATGGGATGACCTTTTCATACCCTGCAGGTATGGTCTAGGCCTATGAGGTTTCCTTTGGTTGATGTAGAAAAGATGCTCAGTGACCCCTTCAACTCCTTGATATACAAATTCAAGTTTAGGTAAAGAAGGAGACATTTCTGTGGAGTGTTTTTCTTCACAGATTGAGAAAATCTCAATACAATTAAATGGGCATTCATTCCTAGCATGCTATGTGGTGCATCTAGGAAAAAATATGAGCAAGGCTCTCTCTAGTTCCTCTTGCTTCCTTTTGATGTTCATGGTGTCCAATTGCAAGGCAAGGGTTTGCAACATATCACTTTTGAAATCTTCCAGCATATTTCCAATTTCACCCTTGATGGATGAGTTGGAGGATGATGTAATGGCCATAGGTTGACTACCCCTACCATTTTTCCTGGTTACCCTAGAATGGTTTCTAAAGATAGTCTTGAGGTCCTCATAGGGTAATTGGTAGATATCTCCTCCTACTAACATGTGTAAGGTATCATCTTCCCTTACTCCTCTAAGCAAGACCAATTTTAGTGACTCAGGGTCAAGTGTGCACCTGGCCCTTTTGTAACTGAGTTGGAATCTTTCTTCATAGTCTTCTAGGGATTCATCCTGAAAATTTCTTCTTTAGTATCCTTTGACGTACAATAGTCTGTATATTTTTTGTTAAAAGCCTGCTACATCTGAGTCCAAGTTGTGATGTTATCTCTAGGTAAAACCATTAACCAGTGCAATGCTGCATCCTTGATGGTAGATGGAAACAATTTGAACTTTTTCTCATTATCTGTATAGTCATAGGTTTGGCATATAACAGAAAACTCAAATAGGAAACTATCAGGGTCCTCTGTGGTCATTCCATGGAAATGAGGTAGAGCAAAGGGGCTTATATTCTTCATCTTAATGTCCCCATTGGTCTCCCTGATGGGGAAGGCACCCTCCACTCTCTCTCTATTTCCTTTGTCATTTCGTTTTTCAACCATTGGTTCAGTGGGAATGGGTTTTTCCTCTTCTTCTTCCCCTGTAGTTTCTTCAAATATGTAAGGTTTCTCACCTAAATGTTCTTCCAGTTCACAGTCACCGAAGAAGAGAGAAGGTTGATTGTTGGATGCAGTAGGGGTATTTTGCAAGAATTTCCTTGAATTGTCCCTATTCCAATGAGGCATGAAAGGAAATGTTTTTGGGTTGGTTTTTGGAAGATTTTTTTAGTAGGAAAGTACTTTGCAGAAATGAAATCGCTGAGTTGAAGGAAAACTACTAACAAAAAAAAAACTACTTGTTGAATTGAAATTCTACTTGCATAATGGAAAGGAAAGCAGATAATGACAAATGAAAGAAAGGAAGCTACTAGATTACTTTTGCAGAAATAAAGTAATGGGAGAAAATTGAGGATAAGAAGTAGAAGAAAATAAAGTTGGAGAATAGAAATAGAAGAAAGCAGTAATCACACTCTACTTTGACACCTGCCCAGCAATGGTGCTAAAAAGTGATGAGCCTGGGTAATGCAACAAGAATGTTGCAACACCCAGGGCTACCAACTTTACTTATGAACCCAGGGTTCGTACAAACTTGGAGGTGACAATGTTATATGCATAAGCAAAAGTGAAGGTCTTGCCTGTTGTCATTGTTCATCTAGCAAGAGAGCACATGGATTCCACGCCAGACTTCTATAGGGTCAGAAGAAGCTTGATTCTCTCATGGAAGAAGAGAAAATCTATTCTAAGAGATAGCTACTCTACTGTAGTGATGAATAAAAGAAAATGTAATGCTAACTCACACCATAACCTAATTAACCATTTAAATAGCTATGCTAAGCAGAATTACTAAATAAACACTAATATAATGCTGCCATCTAAGTTGTAGAAGTAAAGAGCATCAACCCTAAGACTGTACAAGCAAGGAAACTAAACTAATCTGGTGGCAGCATTTAACTAATACGCAGAAAAAAGTTTGGGAAGGAGTCAAATGGAAGAGCAGTCAGAGGATGAAATCAGTGAAAGGAGGATGTAATGAAAGATGAACGACAAAGATCTTATCACAAGAGATTACATAGATAGATGAGCGAACAAGATTAACAAACAGGATGAGCAATGAAGATCTTATCACAGGAGGTTTAGTAAATAGATGAACGAACAAGGTTAATGAATAGGATGAACAGTGGAGATCTTATCGTGGGTGGTTTAGTGAATAGATGAACGAACAGTGTTACCGAAAAAGATGAACAACAAAGATATTATCGTGGTCAGTTTAGTGAATAGATAAACGAACAGGGTTATAGAACATGATGAATGACGAAGATCTTATCGCGGAGACTTATATTAATAGATGGATGGGTAGGATTAATCAGAAGATGAGCAGTGGAGATAAAAATGTATAGAATGATGGAGAGGGTTTCATAGGTGGTAGGCATTTTCTCGCATGCCCTCAAAGCTGTAAGCTGTGTTTCTAAATTTCATGCGATTAGCTTAAGTGAGTGACACGTAGCACGAGAAAAGCACTTTTCTCACGTGTACTTGGGTGGATAATGGTAGTGCAAGAATCCACGCAAGATTGCATGATAGCTACCGGATCAGGCTAGACAGACTAACAATGGAAATCAGAGCACATAAAGTATTGAGGTGACACGATAGCCATTGGATCAAGAGATAGATTGACGATGGAGATTGGAGCGCAAAAAGTAGGTGGAATACATCACCTGCAATGGTCATTGGATAAACTAATGAATCAAATGGTGATTGGTCAAGTTTGTTGTGGATCGAACGTTAAGGAAATTATGCATGAATAAAGTGCTAAAGGAGATTTCAATGAAAACAACAGAAACCAGTGAGGGTGAGGGTAGATCGAGAGTGATGGAAAAAGACAACATTAAAACAAAACAAGTAACTACATCAAACAACAAACTCCAAAGCTCATGCGAGAACTAGAAATGCTCCAGGTGGATGTTGGTAGCCACCCACCTATCCCATTTGGACCCCCATAACTATCTCATTCAGTCTTTTCAGTTTCCTAAATTGTAGCACAGTTTACTAATTTTAGCAGTTCTTTCGGGTCCTGAACTTCCGGAGCCATTTTGAGGCCCTAAACAACTTTTTTTGGAAAATCTAGGGGCCACATGGTTCCATGGATTGATGTTGCCCTTCCCAAAGTGGTAGTTCTTGGATAGATATTTCTAACAAGCTATTGTACGTGTCAAACAGAGATCGTATGCCAAAGTTACGACCCCGGGAAGTTGATGTACCAATTTACCCAAACGGGGCCCACAGTTTGGCATTCCATCTTCTAGGGTTAGGTTTTGGAATGTTAAGGGTTTTACATTGTTTCTCAACAATAAATAGGCCTTCGAGCCTCATTGTAACATAGTTCATAGGCATGTAGCCACCACATCTCTTGTCAGAGATAAGCTACCATTGCCCTAGTTGGTTTTTTCCATTTCTCGTTGTAAGAATATTTTGGTATTTTCCATTAATGAAATGAAGTATTATTTCCACTGCATCTTTGTGTATATGGTTATCTTTGTAAGTTTTTGCGTTCCTACTTAAATCCAGATTAGTGGTATCAGAGCAGTCTACTTTTTCTCTGTTTTTCTTTGCATGTCCCCAACAAGGTCGGGATATAAGGAGTTAGGGCTTGAACTGGTCGAACCTTTGCAAGACCAGCCTCACAAATCTCGATGGCCTTGCATGGCAGATGAGAAGAAAGATGAGGGGGCAGGAGATCCTATCAAAATCTTACTCGAAGAAGCGCTTGGGTGCCAAAGGAATGCAATGATGGATAACTTTGCGTAGATCCTTTAGTGGCTACCTAGAGGCGACGTATCAGCTTCCAACAGCTACTCTAGAAATGCCACACCGTTTAAGGTACAAGTTAATTTTGAAATCCCCATCTTCGAGGGTTAAATAGACGCAGATGCCATAGATAAATGGTTAAATCTACCAGATGGGTATTTTTTTGTTCACGAATTTTCAAGTCGGGAAAAGATTTTTTTTTCTCTTCTCAAAGCAGCCCCCCACATCAAGGACTGGTGGGAAATCTACTGTGAACAGAAGGATGAAAGTATAGGCTCACTATTTTCAGCCACACCCGCTTGAGATTCATTCCAAAATGTCATCAAGGAGTAGTACTACCCTGTCAAAAGCTATGAGGACAAATACATCAAATGGACCACACTACGACAGGCACAAGACCAAGATGTGCCGGAGCTCACAAACATTTTTCATACCCTTCACACACAGTTGGGTATCAAATATTCTGAGTTGCATCTAGTACTCAAATGTCGCGGCTGCCTACATAGATACATCCAGGAAGAGATGGAGTTCTTGAACATCTCCTCGCTCAGAACGACATACCAATACACTATCAAAATAGAGCAAAAGTTCAAATAGAAGAAGCGAGACTTTGGATCTACAAATCCGAAGACCAAAGGAGAAAGCCAGGGCGCAGTGACCCAAGACAACCCGTCGAAGCCCCAATAAAAGAACAAAACCATGAAGCTAAAGAAGGACACAGGAAAGTGGTGTGAGTTCCACAAGAGTCCCACTCATAACGAAAGTGAGAGTCAGACCAAGCAGTCGCTAGTGCCCGAGTTGAGGGCTTCTGAATTAGATGCATGTTCCGACCCTGAGCCAGAACCCGACAAGGGAAATGGAAAAGGGAAGCATATCATTGATGCAGATCCTAGTGCCACTGGTGCCACCGCCAAGATCCACAAAAATGAGCCCGAAGATCCAGAGGAGGGGAGACGTCTTTTTGCGCTCACAGATGTGGATGAAGGGTTTTTCCACTGCAATTCATTATCGATAGTGGCAGCCAAAAGAACCTCGTTTCAGCAGAGGTCATGAAGCAGTTGGGCCTACAAAGTATCCCAAGATGACCTGATTATAGACCTTTCTAGAAGAGTGAACTTGTATGAAGTGGCACCTGTCACTGTTTCGACCTTTGGCTCTAAGAAATATATACAAGAAACTATAGTCCGTCCTCTTTCTGTACCTTACAAAATTCCAATCCGATGCTAAGAGAGAATTTTATGATGATTTTCCCCAGGTCACCTATTTGGAATGTAATTCAGGATTCTACAAAAGGACCAAATTCTGTAGATCATACCTCTACAAATATAGCGTGAAAAGCTCTGAAATTTGGACACGAGGTTCAATACGATTTCATCTCAAATGGGTTTTTTTTCACTTCTGAAGCATCACAGAAAAAATGCTATAGCGAAAATGCCACATTGACCTATTTGGAGTAGAAAAACCCTAGAATCCAAAGCTATGATACCAAATGTTATGAAACTAGCTCACAAAAAGATAGAAAGGATAGATCAACACCTTAGAATTCAGCCTCTTCGAGCGGGCAACCTCCTATTGATGAGGGCATGAAACCTAGGGAGAGCCAAGGCATGTTGGGGAATTATAGGAAGTAGTAACACATGCTAGACAATTTGAAGGAATATAAGGAATACCAAGATTTTCCATATGCCAAGGTGTGGTGTGAATGCATGCTAGGGAGTGTTAGGGCCAAGTGTTAGGGAAACACAAGGGAGCACTAATTTAAAATGCATGGAAATGAAGTGTCATCGAGTTCTAGGTGTGCTAAGGAGGGAGTGAAAAGGTATGTTATGCAGTGCTAAGGCATGGTAGAGTGTTAGGGAAGCATACCTAGTTGTGTCAAGCACCAAGGTGTGTCAATGCATGCTAAGGAGTGATAGGGAATTCCAAGGAATTGGTCAAGCTATTCTAGTTGAGGAAAAACTTGTTTGGGCTCCCAAGTCTAAAAAATTGAGGGTACTTGTGAGGGAAAAATAGCTAAGGAGTGCTAGTGTATGCCAAGTAATGAAAAGGCATGCTAACACATGGCGTAAAATTTCAGTGCATGTTGAGGAGTGTTAGGGAGTGCCAGGGGAACACAAGGGAGAACTACGTAAAAATGCTTTGAAATGAATGAATAAGAGTGTGTGCCAAGGAGTGTCAGTGAATTCGAGGTGTCCCAAGGATGACGTGTTTTAAGATAAGTTCATAATAGGACTTGCAAGAGGGAATCCTATGGTTGTGAAAAGGTGTGGACAAAGTAGTTTCAAAGAGAGGGATACCTTTCCTTGGGTGCAACATTATTTTGCTAATGACTTGGTTGGGTTCCCAAGTTGAAGATGGGTAAGGCTACCCATGAGTGTATGACAACTAGGGAGTGCCAAGGTGTTATAGGGAATGTAACGTTCCCAAGTCATGGAAAAAGGTAAGGCTAGTTGTGAGGGAATGACTGCCAAGTCATGCTTGGGAATGCTAACATGTGTTAGATAGTGTAAAGTCATGTTAGACATCCCAAGATGTGTGAAGTGATAGAGCATGCCAAGATGTGGCAATGTGTGCTGGGGAGCGTTAAGGAAGAAAAAGGGAGAAACAAGTTAAACTAAAAGGAAATGAACACATATGAGGGATATTAATTCATTAATTTAACATTTCCATGGGTGGCATGCTAGGGACACCAACATTGGGTGACAATATGTTATGAAACCAACTCACAAAAAAGATAGAAAAGATAGATGAATTCCTTAGAAATAAGCCTCTTCGAGGGGGTAACCTCCTTTACATTACAAAAATGAGCAATTCTTAGATGATACAAATTCCAAGACCTCCTTTCTATATATAGGTGTCTAAGGGGTCATAATAAAATAAGAGGTGACATAACAATAGTGGGCTTCTATGGAGCATAATAATAACAATATGGGGACTACATGCGCACAAAAATATAATAAGGGGGTTGTACTAATAACAATAAGGGGTTACACTTGTAGTATAGGGACCTAACGTGCCCCTCTCCTTCAAAAAGTGTTGTCCTCAACACTTGAGTAGTTCTTGATGCTTCTGTATAAAATTCTTTTCATCCCATGTGGAATTTTCTGTGGTTAAGTTCTTCCACTTGATGAGATACTCTAAAATTGATTGATTTCGTAGTTGTCGGGTTCATGTTTATGAGACTGATCCAGGTTCCAATATCATGTTCCCTTCCTCGTCACATTCTGGAAATATTGTTTGAACTGGGACCTTCTGCAACTTTTGAATGAGTGGCCACACTTCTTTGTCCTTCTTCCCTTCATCCTTGCTTCATTTATCCAATCTGGTTGGATAATAGAAATAGCACAAAACAATGCTTCCACATCCTCATCCTTTCTTAAGAGTGCATTTGCAACAACATTTTGCTTCCCTTTTTTGTAGATGATTTCAAATTCATAACCCAACATATTTGTGACCCATTTTTTCTATTCTTCTAAAGGTAGTCTTTGTTCTAAAAACTATTTAAGACTATCATGATCCAGATTTACCTTAAAGTGTCTTCCCATTAGGTAAGGTTGCCATTTCATAAGTGCATGTAGTATTGCCAACATTTCCTTCTCATAAATAGCTTTCTTGAGGGACATTTGTTTGTATGGATGTAACCATAAAAGTATGCAATCGCCTACATCAAAACTTCTTTCATTGTGATGTTGGTCTTCTTGTTGTTTCATTCTATTCTATACCAAAGTGGCCTTATTCTTTAAAAGTTGGAGAACTTGTTGTTGATGCTTGATGTGATCTTTCCCTGCTTGAATCTTTTTCTTCTTGATATGTCCTTTTATCTTGAGAGTTTGAGGAGTCATAATTTCTTCCAATGCATTACAGGATATGGTTGGATTCATTTCTTGATGCTTGATGTGATCTTTCACTTCCTCAACATTTTTCTTCTTGATATGTCCTTCTATCTTGATAGTTTGAGGAGTGGTAATTTCTTCCAATGTATTACAAGATATGGTTGGATTCATTTTTTGATGATGAATGTGATCTTTCACTTATTGAAAATTTTTATTCTTGATATGTCCTCCTATCTTGATAGTTTGAGGAGTGGTAATTCCAGCCAATGCATTACAAGATATGGTTGGATTCATTTCTTCTTTCTCAATGTGATCTTTCACTTCTTGCACCTTTCTCTTCTTGATATGTCCTTCTATCTTGAGAGTTTGAGTGGTAATTCTTTCTAATGCTTTACAAGATATGGTCAGATTCATTTCTTCTTTCTCTAGGGTTGGTTCCTGATGTATATCTTCTTCTTTTGATGTTTCTTGATCCTTTTCTTCCTCCTCTTCATAATCTATGTAAAATAATCTCTTATCGGGACACTTATGACCCTTAGTGCATTTTTTATCACAGTTGTAACAAAGACATTTTTCTATTTTCTCTTCCAATCGTTGTGGTGTAAACCTTGTAGGTTGTGGAAGGCTAGGAGAAAAAATTTCCATAATTATAGTCGTGAGTGGTGGGATTCTTTGTTTCCATAATTTCGCTTTCAGTTTTTCTTGCCCACCTGAATGCCTTCTCCAATGAATCGGGTTCCCAAAGACAAACCTCATGTTGAATGTTATCCTCTAAAGTACCTATGAAGACATCAACCATTTGCTTCTCTAGAATATCATTTACCCTTATATTCAATTTTTGAGATTCCTCAATGTGCTCTGCCATTGAACCCTTTTGTTTGAGATTTGTCAATTGGCTAAAGAAGATGCTTCTCTTTGTGTCACCATAATGTGCTATCATTTCCTCCATGAAAATTGACCATGTGAAAAGTGGTTTACAAGAAAAAATCCCTTTATACTAAAAATTGATTCGGTTCTAAATAATGAGATGCAATACTTAACTTTTGTAATAGTGGTACACCATGTAGATCAAAATACTTGTCCATTTGTAATATCCAATTTACTAGATCCTTATCATCAAAATTCATCATATCGCCTTTTCTTGATTTTCGAAGCTCGATCTTGAAATGACTGTAACTTTGTAATATCGAATCTTCGAGTTCTGAAATCATGACCTGCCATAGCCCTATGTTTCATCTTTACAATGCCACCAATCTGATCAAAATTGGATTCTCCAAGAAAGAGTTATGCAAAATCTCCCAAGATGACATAATTGTATACCTTTTCAGAAGAGAAAACTTGTATGAAGTGCAGCGTGTCACTGTTTTAACCTTTGGATTTGAAAAATACATACAAGAAACTATAGTCTCTCTTCTTTCTGTAACTTTTGAAAAAATTTCAATCTGATGCTCAGAGAGACAATTATGAGGATTTTCCTAAGGTGACCTCTTTGGAATGTAATTAGGGGGTTTGCAAAACCCTAATTTGCTTAGACTATATCTTCGAAACTATAGAGATAAAGGATCTGAAATTTGGAGCTAGGGTTTAGACCGATTTCATCTCAAATGGGGTTTTGTTCTAGCTTCTGAAACATTGTAGCGAAAGAGTTATAGTGAAAATCCCACAATAACCTGTTTGGAGCAGCGAAACCCTAGAATCCAAAGCTATGATACCAAATGTTATGAAACCAACTGACAAAAGGATAGAAAAGATAGATGAATGCCTTAGAAATAAGCCTCTTTGAGTGGGGCAACCTCCTTTACATTACACAAACGAAAAATTCTTAGATGATACAAATGACAAGACCTTCTTTCTATATATAGGAGTCTAAGGGGTCATAATATAATCAGAGTGGACATAACAATAATAATGTAAGGGTGCAATAATAACAATAGCGGGCTTCTACAGGACACAATAATAACAATATGTGGACTACATGGACACAAGAATATAATAAGGGGTTTATACTAATAACAATAAGGGGTTACACTAGTAGTATAGGGACCTAACACAATAGGTGCCAACTGGCAACTGCCAAGTGTTAGTGCAATTTAAGTGCAAAATCTTCCTATGTTGCTTCTCATCTACTTTCCAAAAATTGATCTCAAATAAATTTAATATTAAACCATTCCAAAGCATACCAACTCATCTCAATACATGCCAGGCATCCTAAGACTTTCCAAGCACTACCTCGTGCTAAGTGCCAATGTCTATCAGGGAGTGTTATGCATGTTATAAAGTGGTAGGGCATGTTGAATGGTTTTAATAGATGTTATAGAGTGCCAATACATGCTGAGGAGTGTTAGGGAGTACTACAATAACATAAGTGAGCACTAGGTCAAAATTCATGGAAGTGAATGAATACGAGGGTGTGTCAAGGAGTGTTAGTTATCATGCCAAGGAGGGAGTGACAAGGTATGCTAATGACTGGTAAGGCATTCTAGGGAATATTAGGGAATTTCAAGAAGTGCTAGAGTGTGATAGGTAGTTCCAAGGTGTGCTAACATGTGCCAAATAGTGCCAAGGTGTTCCAAGACATTTCAGATACTAGTAAGGCATGCTAGGATGTACATGGTGTCAGGGTATGCCAATAGGTGTCAAGGAGTGTCAAGGCAACAAAAGGAAGAACCGAGCTAAAATGTAAGGAAATGAACAGATAAGAGGGTCAAAATGTTGGGAATTTATATTTTTCAAAAGGGGCATGCTATGCACACTTATAATAGGTCCGAGTACATGCGAAGGTGTTCTAGGGCATGCTAGGGACTACACGGCATGTCAAAACATGCTATGTGAGTGCTATGATATGCTAGGGCATGGAAATATGTGCTTGGGTGTCCTAGTCATGGTAAGATGTTATAGGTACAAAGATGTTCCAAGACATGTGATATGTCAAGGAATATTAGTGTGTGCCAAAGCATGTTAAGGTGTGCCAAGAGTGTTGAGGAGTCTTAGGTATCCCTTATTAATTGAATTGACAGAGATTTATTATGTATTAAATAGCATAGTTCCTACACACACTAGTGCAATTTTATCTAAAGGGAATTTGATGGATAATAAACCTAATAGAGATGAATGATGTGTTGACTCATAAGAAAATTATATTCTCATTACTTGAGGGAAATGATGCACACCAATTACTTCTCAAAAAATTGACTAACTCTAACCACTGTGGCCTTGGTCACATAATGGAAAAGTCTCCAAAACAATGGCCTTAAATCATTATCTTTCAACAAAAGATATAGTAATAGGTAGATAGTGTCATAAAAAACTCACTGGAATGATCAATGATGAAGGATTTTTTTTTACCGTCATGAAAAGTAATAAAAAGGAGCATCAGTGAGGGTGAATAAAACATTATCAATAGAAGTGTCACCAAAGAGAGAATTAGTGGTAGGCCTTTAACAACCCTCACCAAAACAGTCATTGAAAATGGCTTTGGTGACAAACCTTAAAGGACCATCACTATACACACTTACAACAATTCTTTTCTAAGGACCATCACCATATGCGACATTGGTGACGGACCCTAAAGGTCTGTCATAGTTATGACTCTCAGCGATGACCTTTTCTATTGGAGTGAGTTACTAGTTCCTAGAATCCTTGCTTGAAAAAATGCTCTAGAAGCACTGTAACAACTAGGGTTGAGTTACTAGTCTTGGAATCCATAGTTGGATGAATTCTCTGGAAGCACTTGGTGGGTTGAGTTACTAGTCGTGGAAGCCCTAGTTGGAAAAATGCACTGGAAGGCTAAAAACAACTCTGCATTGAGTTATTTGTCCTAGAAGCTTTAGTTGGAACTAAGGGTCTAGAGTCCTTCACAACTTTGGTGGACACTAATCTGGTTATGATTAGTGATGTTCCACCATGAGGTGGAATCGCTGGTTGAGGGTTGAGGTGGCTTGGCCTCTCGAAGCCCTAGTTTGGTTTTTTTTTATTTGTTCCATGAGATCCCATGTTCATGCCTAGAATATGGCACAGGGGTGATTAGCTAAAAGAAAGATTTGGTTGAACCAATATATGGCCAGGAAGTACATGGAAGTCCCATACTTGGTTGCATTCTTCATATGTTAATAAGAGATCCTTTCCTCTTTTATTTTGTGGATAAATATACTTTTTAATATGTGGTTTTTATGGCTGATATATCTTTGTTATTTCTGTTGAATGTATGTTGGTTAAGTGCATGTTTTATGACAATCTTAATGTACGAATTTCATCATGTTTTGATTAGAAACTAATGAAAATTGAATATATGACCTAATAGGTGATAATGCAACTGTTGTGGTAAGGCATCAATGCTTATTTAATAATCATAGATATGTATGGGACCCCTATTCTCAGATTTGTGGTTATGACCTATAGATTACATATTTGTGATATGTTTGACAAAATTCCTGTCATGGGTAGTAGAGGTAAAATCAAGTCATTGATCAAATGTTTGCATTAGTAATACTGTTTTGAAGTTATTTATCATTTATAAAATTTTCATGACATTATGGGCAGTGGCTTCTGTCTTGGCCCTGAAAAAGTGGCACACTATCCAGCTTCACTGGCTTAGAACTAGTTGAAAAAGTCCACAATCACTGGCATGCCTTTCTGTGGGAGTGATTAGAAGGCCCCAGTCATGTGAATTTATTTTCATGGGAGAGACTAAGTGTCCAGATCAGTGAAATGTCAAATTTTCTCAAGGGTTGGTCACCTAGATGGGCTAGTTTTATTGTGAAGGTTTTGTAGCATGTGTGGAAGGTCAGAGTGGTTTTGTTTTGTCAGTTCCACCTCCTTAACTATACATGAGGATTTGAATCACATCATAGTAGCCTCTCAGCACATGTTTACCCAAGAAAAACAGTTAACTTCAGTAAATGTGGAAGGAGGGTGTTACAGAGTGGTATTAGAGAATGGTTTTCCCCTTGGATTGGATAGGCAGCGTGTGTTGGTGATGCATACATGTTGATTACATAATTATTCCTTATGCCTGTGGTCTATGTGGTTCTTGCATATTCATGGAAGTGGTCATAGTTGCAATGGTGTCTCCATGTGAAAAGTTGATGGTGGTGTTGTTGGATGTGGTTGTCATGAGTGCATGTTGGTTGCATGTCAACGTTTATATGTTGTTATGAATAAATTGGCATGGTGATAGTTTTCATGCATGAGGTCATGGTATGTGCTTGGTATAGTCATGTACTGATGACTTGATAATGATTTAAATGGTGATTAAATCTTGATATGATTATGTTTATATATGTATTGAGCTGTTATGGTTAGTCTTGCAGATTATATATTGTCCCCTAAATTAAACTAAGGTATCTTGGTTTTTTTATGATTTGATTTAGATGAGATGATATGCCTTGTAGGAAGAAAATATCAAATATGACTAACAAGATGGTAGACTACAACTCATGAGAATCTCCCTATAGATCATTTGAGCAACACAGTGAGGGATATTCCCCTGACATAATAGACACTTTGAGAAGTTTAAAGGTAAAAATAAGGAGTTTCAAAGAAGATGTTGACCAAATAATTCAATTACAACATAGAGTTGCTAGGGCACAAGAGAAACAAACAAAGGTCAATGTGGTGATTCTTCACGACTTGTCATACTTGCAGAGATAGGGACCACTTAGAATCAGTCATGGACAACAAGTTAGGACTAATGGATCATATGGTAGTAGCTCACATGGTGGACACATGTTGGATAGAGATAACATGGTCAAAGATGGAAGATGATTTGATACACTCGATAGATGAGATAGTGGACATGGGCTTGACTCTAGTTCTGGTTTAGATAGATATCATGATCATGATTATTATCATCCTTACAGGAGGATTGATAGGGGATATTTGTCAGAAGAGTTCAAGAAAGAAAAGACACCTACATTTGATGGGGAAATGAGGTCACAAGATGTTGAAGCATGGTTTCCTGGGATAAATAAGTTCTTCATGTTGCATGATTACTTGGAAAACATGAAGGCTAGGATAGCGACATTCGGTTTTAACGGTAAATAAAATATCTTGTGGGAAGATGTAAATAATGTCATAGGTATTCATGAAGAGGAGTTGACTTGGAGTGAGTTCGACAAACTATTCAGGAAAAAGTATCTATCCAAGAGATACAATGAAGACAGGGAAAAATATTTCTATGAGCTGAAGGTGGGATCTAGACCAATGAGGAGTACACTAGAAGATTCTTTGACTGATTGAGGTATATTCCTTACCTCAAGGAGGATAAGACCAAGGTCCAGTGATTCATGAGTGCGTTACCAGTACCATTCAAGAACATGATTAGGTTTGATGATCCTAGATCATTGGAGGAGGCCATCTAGAAGCTAAAGCATTGTTTTGAGCAATCAAATCATAGATCTTAGACAAATACATATTGGAAAGCTAATGAAAAGAATAAAGGAAAGTGGTACAAGAAGTGAAAAAGACCTTGAGATACAAGTAACAAAGAGAATGTGGCAACGTGTAAGAAGTTCAATGCATACGATAGAGGACATGGATCTCAGTCTGAGGAGAAGAATGAGGGTGTAGGTTGTAAGCCTTTATAGTGTTGGAATTTTGGATGAGAACATCATAGGATAGATTGTAGGCAACGTTAAGGTGATAGAATACAAATATATAGTTCTGAGGAGGCACAGACAGTGGGATATGTTAGACAGAGTATTCCTCAGATCTATGCCAGATTGGAGAACATGCAGGAAGATCACCAGGTGTCTATTTTTGAGATCGATGGTAAAGCCTTGTGATGAAATTGTTTCTATTTTGATTTACACTAGATCTAATTATAGTAATGTTTACATTGACTTGGTGGATAAGTGTGGTTTGAATAAATAAGTGAATGTATAATCTTGGTTGTTGTAGTTGGATACAGGTACAAAGAAGAGAGTTTATCATTGGGTAAGAGCTTATGAATTTGAGTTAAATGGTATGCCTACATCAACACATTTGAATGTGCCTCCATGGGGGTCATACGATATGTTGTTGGGTATGGACTGATTATATCTTCACAGAACCAAGGTGGATTGTTGTGACAAAGATATTGAGTGCCTGGACGACAATGGGGAACAAAGATTCTTGTAGGGTAAGAAGATGGAATCATTAGTTAGAATGGTGAAAACTATCCAGAAGAAGCATAGTCACGAGAAAAGGTGTGTGTTATTCACATTGCATATTTTCCAATGAAAAAGATAAGGAAGTTTGGAATGTCGATGTCTTGAGAAAGTACCTAGCTCTAAAGCAGTTTCAAGATGTGTTTCCTGTAGATATTTCAGATTTGCTTCCTAATAACAAAGTGGAATTTTTTATTTAGTTCGTACTAGTGGAAGAAACAACATCAAAGGCACCTTCCAGGAGGAGAACACTAGAGTTGGTCATAATGAATTTGCAGTTGAAGGAGATGCTTGACAAAGGATACATTAGGCCAAGTGTATCTCCTTGGGGTGCACCAGTGTTGTTTGTGAAGAATAAGGATGGTACTCTTAGGTTATGCTTTGATTATAGGTAGTTAAATAAAGTGACAATCAGAAACAAGTATATGCTTATGAGGATTGATGACTTGTTTGCTTAGTTGAAGGGAGCAACAATTTTCTCAAAGATTGATGTAAGATCATAATACCATCACATATGCATCAGAGAAGAAGACATCTATAAGTCTTCTTTCCATACCAGTTATGGGAATTATGAGTTTTCTATAGTTCCATTTGGTTTGACTAATGCTCCAACTACTTTTATGGGCTTTATAAATAATGTGTTGCATCGTTATATGGACAAGTTTTTTATTGTATTCATTGACGATATATTGGTATATTTTAAAAATGAGGAAGATCATGCCAAAAAATTAGCAACAATATTGAGACTGCTAAGAGAGCATCAATTGTATGCCAAGCTTAGTAAATTTAGTTTAATTGAGGCTTGTGGCATGTGGTTTCCAAGGAAGGCATAACATTGCATCCAGAAAAGATTAGGGCTATCATGGTGTGGGAAACTCCTAGGAATGTGGATGAGGTAAGATCATTCATACGGTTAGTAGGTTATTATAGAAGGTTCATCGAGAACTCCTCACAAATTGATTATCCTATTACATCATTGAAAAGGAAACGTTAGAAGTTTGAATGGATAGAGGAATGTGCAACCAATTTTGAGAAGTTGAAGATGTTGTTGATGAATGCTCTAGTCCTAAATATTGCAGATCCAAAAAAATATTTTGTGGTTTGTACAAATGCTTGCAAGAGAGGGCTTGGTGGAGTCCTTATGCATAAAGGATAGTTAGTATGCCATGAATCAAGGGAACTGAATGAGCATGAGAACAATTGTCTGACACATGATCTTTAGTTGGCAACGATCATCCATGCTTTGAATACATGGAGGTAATATCTTCTTGGTAGGTTGTTCATCTTAATGATTGCTCACAAGGGATTGAGATATCTATTTTACGAACCAAATCTAAAAGCTAGGAAAGCTAGATGGTTGTCCATGATCAGTGGGTTCGATTTTGAGATTAGGAAAATTAAAGGTAAACAGAATAGGGTTATAAATGCTCTTAGAAGGCATATACAAGTAAATCATATAGCAGTTATGAGCTCCAGCCTCCTATGGGATAGATTTATAGGATTAGATCTTACAGGCAGGTCAACAGGATGGATCTTAGAGGCAGGTCAACAGGATGGATCTTAGAGGCAGGTTAACAGGATGACAAGTACATGGATCGTATACACATGTTACATTAGGGTGTAGGTGATGAGGATGTGGACTATCATCTCATAATAGATGGTTTAGTCAGATTTAGGGACATGATATAGGTGCCAAATGATAGTGAGCTAAAGAAGTTTATCTTGAGGGAATTTCATGTGAAGGCATATGCAAGTGACTGAGGATATCATAAAACTCTAACAACAGTGAAGAAGTTTTATTATTGGTCGGATCTGAAGAGAGAAGTGGTAGAGTTTGTGGCTATATATTTGGACTGTGAACATGTAAAAGAAGAGTGTAAGAATCTAGGTGGATTAATACAACCGATTCCGATTCAAAAATGGAAATGGAAATTCATTTCCATGGACTTCATTACACATCTTCTGAGGACATCTAGAAAACATGATTCCAATATGGTTGTGGTGGATAGGTTTACAAAGGTAGCAAACGTTATTCTAGTAAAGTCTACATATTTAGCTGATGTTGTAGCACAGGTATTCCTCAGAGATATAGTGAGGTTTCATGGTGTACCGAAGAAAATTGTATCTAATAGGGATGCCAAGTTCACTTCTAGATTTTGGAAACAATTATTTGTAGGTTTAGGTATATATTTGGCCTTCAGCAGAACTTATCATCTACAGAAATATGGAGAGGCAAAAAAAATCAATAGGATATTCGAGGATATATTGAGGATATATGTGATGCAACAACAATGGAAGTGGGAATCATATCTTACACTAGTTGAGTTCATTTATAACAATGGGTACCACAAATCTTTGAGGATGAGTATATTTGAGGCATTGTAGGAGTGGAGTTATGATACTACCAATAGTTGGAGTGATCCAGTGAAAAGGGTGTTGATTGGACTAGACGTGTTAGAAGAGATAGAATAGGAAATGTAGATAATAAAGAAGAATCTAAAGGCACCATAGAACAAACATAAAGATTATGTAGATCATAACATGATGTTTAAGGAGTTTCAAGTTAGGGAACAGGTGTACTTGTGCATCAAGCCCAAGAAAAACACCTTGAGCATTAGATCATGTGTTAAGTTGGCACCTCAATTTTGAGGAGCTTTCGAGATTCATGAGAGGCTTGGACCAGTAGCCTATGGACTTGCACTACCTCCAATAGTGAAACTCTATCATGTTATCCATGTGTCATTTCTTAAGAAGTATGTAAAGATGTTGATCATCTGATTGAATAGTATGTATTGTATGTGGAGCCAGAAGGAGAATTCTAGCCAAAACCTCAATGCATTTTGTATAGAAATATGCTCATGCTTTGAAACTGAGGAATCTAGTAGGTTAAAGTGAAATGGAAGCACTTCAGGCCCGATGAAGCTACATGGGAGATGGTGGATCAAATGCAAGTTATGTATCCTTATCTATTCGTTGGTTGAGTAAATGTTTTGGGCATATGTTTTGGTGTGATCTTGTGGTACATGTGTATATATGTATATGTATGTAAATACTTCCATGAGATATGTTATAAAGCTCCAATAAGTGGTATGGGTGGCGTGACATTATGGTTTTTATGTTGTTTTGTTTCTCATGTTGGCTTGCTTCTGATCAGGATGATCATCATAAATCAAGGAAAATTTTAAGGATGGAAGTTTTTCTTGAATTTTAGAAACATTGGCGAATCTCATTAATCCCTAATATGCAAACTATAAAATGTTTATTGATATATTTGTAAAATTATTTCAAATTTATAATGATTTTATATAGTCTCTATATAATGTTGGCGATTTTAAAGGTAAAATAATTTTATATTCTAAAATTTGGGTGAATCACCTTTTATAAAAATTGGAAATTAGCGAATCTTTTTGTGGAAAAATCATGGAAAATTAGCCCACTGGGCGAACATTAGCCCCTAAAATTTTCCATGTCATAAATACTTCAACGAGCTAACTTATGAAGCTCCATGGGTAATATTTTTTGCTTTCAGTAGTCTTATTGGTTGTAGGTGTCATTGAACACCAAGGATGGTGTTCCCCAAGGGGGAGGGTTATGTAAGAGTCTTGGTCAAAATTCCATGTAATAAAGTTAACAAAGGAAAAACAATAACCAAGGTCATGGGACACATATTCGAAGATGAATGTTGGGAAAAGACCTAGTGATGGGGATCACTTGTGATTAATTTATGGCTATGGAAATTGGCAAAGGAAATGGAAAAGGCTTTGGAAACCCAAAGTGACATTAATTGGAATTTTATTTATGAAAATAATGGAAAATAGGAGAAAAGAGAGGTTAAAGGTCATAGGTTTCATGTGAGGAGGAAAATGAAGCAAAACAATGGAAAATTGAAGAAATTGGAGGCCTCATTAATAAAAAGGATTTTGAGGATCAATTGTTAGACTTTTCCTAGTTTAGATTTGATGCTCTCATTTTCTACTCTCTCTCCCATAATCTTGGGAACTTATATTTCTCTTGGATAACTCTTGGAGGAGTGTGGAATACTTGGCATTCAGAGAAAGAAGGAAAATGAAGAGAAGGAAAGTGCAAGAGGATATCGGGATCAGAAACTACAATGGTTTTTCTTGTAGGTACCAAGTAGCGTGCATAATTTCCTTGTTATTTTTGGCATGCATGGAACATGCATGTGGTTTCTCAGCTACGATCTACCATTGGCATGGAGGATTGCTTGGATTAGTAGTGGATTTTACTTGACCTGCCATTTCCTGGATAGCCATGGTGTTGTGGGTGTCTTTCCTTTTGTCTTCTAGTTGGTTCTCGTGTTCCTTATGGTTGTGGGTTGAGTTACTAGTTCCTAGAAGCCTTGGTTGGAAAAATGCTCTAGAATCCCTATAACAACTCAGGTTGAGTTACTAGTCCTGAAAGACTTGGTTGGAAAAACACCCTTAAAGCCCTTATTGGGTTGAGTTACTAGTCTTGAAAGCCCTAGTTGGACAAAGACACTGGAAGCGCGACAACAATTGTGGGTTGAGTTATTACTGATGGAAGCCCTAGTTTGAACAAATGCTCTAGAGCCTTGGACAACTTGGGTAGAGAGAAATCTAGTGATGGTAAGTGATGCCCAACTATGGGGTGGAATCACTTGTTGAGGGTTGAGGTGGCTTGGCCTCTAAAAGCCCTAGTTTAGTTTTTTTAATTTGTTTCATGTGATCCCACATTTGTGCTTCAAATATGGTACAAGGGTGACTCACTACAAGAAAGATTTGGTTCAAGCAACCTATGGTCAGCTGGTATATTGAAATCCTAGACTTGGTTTCATTTTGTATATGTTAATAAGAGCTCCTTTCCTCTTGTATTTGATAGGTAAATATAATTTTTAATATGTGTTTTTTATGTCTAATATATATTTTTTATTTCTGTTCAATGTGTTTTGGTTAAGAGGATGTTTTATAATAATCTCGATGTATGAATTTCATCATGTTTTGATTAGAAAATGAATGAAAAATGAATATATGACGTAATAGATGATAATGCAACTATTGTGGTAAGGAATCAATTCTTCTTTACTAATCTCAGATAAGTATGAGACCCCTATTCTCAGAGATGTTGTTATGACCTCTAGATTACATATTTGTGATATGTTTGAGGAACTTCCTGTCATGGCTAGTAGGGGTCCAATCAATTCATTGAGAATTTTTTTCAATGTTATTTATCATTTCTAAAGTTTTCATGAATTTCTGGGTAGTGGCCTAAGTCATGGCTATGGAAAAGTGGCACAAAATCTACAATCGCTAGCTCAAAACTAGTTGAAAAAGTCCATAAGCACTGACATGTGATGTTGTGGGAGAAAAAGGAAGGGCTTAGTTGCATGCTTGGCTTGTCATAAGAGCGTCTAAGGGTCTAGATCAATGGAATTTCAAGTTATCTCAAGGGTTCGTCAGCAATAAGGGTTGATTGGCTCCTAAAGGTTCTGTAGCATGTGTGGAAGTTCATAATGGATTTTTTTTGTTAGTTCCACTTCCTTAACTATACATGGGGAGTTGAATAATATTATAGTATCCTCTCGTCACATTTTTACCCCGTTGGATAGGCTAAATTGGGTATATGTGGGAGGAGGGTGTTACAAAGTACACTATATTCATATATTTGATGGCAAGGTTGAGGTGAGACAAATAGGTCAGGCAATGTATAGACATTTCATAGTAAGTCTCAATCACGGACTACTACCAGAACAAACATTTCATTTTTATTGGAATCCCTCCAAGTTTATCTAAAATCCTTTAGAGGATCATTTGTCTACTACAAAATGAGTTCTAAAGTACTCCAATGGAACTCAAAATTTTGGACTCAAGTATACATAGGTGGGTCAATTCAACTTGATTGGATAATTTGATTCATACTTTGATGGGGATAAATAAATTGAAGTATCTATTTCAGGTTATGTTATGAGTATGAGATCAGGATCTGTCTCCTAGAGGTCACACAAAGAGTTAGTTCCAGCAGATTCCACAACTAAGGCATAATATGTTGTAGCAGCTGAAGCAATAGAGGAAATTGCGTGGCTCACGAAAACTCTAGAATATTTACAAGATAAATAAGTACATTAAAATCCTCTTTTGATTGAGAACACTTTTGGAATAAACTTGGTCAAGAACCCAAAGTTCCATGGTCAAACGAAGCATATCAATGCAAAATACCAATTGATTCGACATCATGTTGAGGAAAAAATAATCCACCTACGACATTGTTCCACAAATGAGAAGATTGTAGACATATTCATGAAAGTGCTTGGAAGGGAAAAGTTCGAAATATTCAAAATGATGATTCGACTCACCAACATCCCTTCATACTTAGGGGGTGCAAAGTTGACACCTAATCTTTGGGATTAGGAAAACTGATGTAAATATTGTAAATAGAAAAAAGTAAAACAAGTTAGGAGATGAAGAGAAATTGGGAGACGAAACCTTATAGTCTTTCTCTCCTGACATATATTCATATTATCTTTTAATGCAAAACATAATTTGTATTCGGATTTACAAAACCAGCTTGACTAGAAAGATAGTTAAAGTAATCATATTAGGTAAATGATATCAAGAAACATATGATGGAATGATAACAAGCACAATCCTTATACATTTGGTTGCCTTTTTATGGCATGCAAAGCATTAAGGGTCTTACACAAGATGATTGAAAAAGTCTGGTCTCAAGACAAGGGTAATGTAGCACATGTGATGAAAGTATGAGGGTAACATGCAAGCATGTAGAAAGGCACCCATTAGAATTAGTTGAATCAACTAGAGTGGACATGGAAGGATAGTGCATGAGTCAGCTGATAAAAAATGAACATAGATGACTATTGAGATGGGTTGCATCAAACTATCATTAGGGAAGAGTGTGTAATGCAAAAAATTTACTTATTTGAATGGAAGGATGCAACCTTCCTTGATTTGGAATGATTGCTTATAAATGTGACAAGGGAGTTGGCTAAGGAATCAAGCAATTGACCAAGTACCTTTTGGATTATAAGTGCTAACATGAGATGAAATTTTGGTGAAGGAGTTGGAGGGGAAATGCATAAGTTTATATGGATTTGGATAGTGTGTAATCACCCAATGCCTAGGATGATTTGGTGGGTTATTTCATAAGTCAAGATACAATTTTCTTACATGACAAAGTGTAAGGAGATACATTCTTGTCAGTCATAGGCAACGATATGCATCCAAAGAAAAAGAATAAATAACATACTTTAATAAATAATTTATATTCATTAATTATTCTCTCATATATATCCACTAAGCTACAACTATATTCTCTTCTTGCTTCACATTACAGTGGCCCAAACATAGGCATATAAACACCGAACTTTTTAAATATGGAATATTGCAAACTCTATCCTTCCTTATGCAAACTAAGAATTTATTCTTTAACTAAAATTTTCTAACTTATGTTTAACTTAACTCAACATGTTTTTGGTCTTGACTCAACCTTTCTAGACAAATCATTGACCTTCTAAATTTTCTTCACTTGACTTCTAATATTAGACACAATTTGCTTTCCTTAAATTAACTCTACTCTTCATGTATGCATGCATATGGGAGTAATTACTGTTGCTAAAACTCCCCCTTAATTATGATCATATGAATCATTCTTATTTTTATTGTGACTCAACTATGCATGCTACGCTTGTAATAAAAAATTGTCTTAATTTTTTTTTTACAATGTATTTTTTTCTTTTTCATTTCTTCTATATTTTATACCCTTCTACTTCATTTTCAATTTTGCTTTCTTTATGTAAGCTTGATATTTCTTCAATTCTTGCTACTGCAATTTTTGTATGAATTCTTTTATCTTTTTTCTAAAAAACAATTTAGGCTTTCAGAGCCTATCTTCTATAGCTTCCTCTTGAAATATTTGTTCACTCATGGACTACTACCACAACTCTTCATCTTGAAACTATGAATTTTTCCATGCTACTTCTACTTCATATTCCTGATCTTCTTTCTGCCATATTTCTTGATAGTACAATTTAATATCTTTTTGACTCCATTGTTCAAAGGTTGCTTCAATGCTTTATTCTTCATCTTCGGAAAATTCCATGAAATTTCCTACATATTTCTATTCATCTCCTCTTTCATCTATAATTGTAACTGGACTGTTTCCTTGTCTACTTTCACCCTCAAGATTAATGTTAAAAACATCTTCATTATGTTCTATAGTGAGATATTTCTCTTCTTGTTAATTCTTCTCTACTTCTTCAACTATATTAAGGCTATCTTACATTGTTATTCTATTAGTGGATATTCTCATCAAAAGCTCATGAATCACTTTATCCACTTCTTAATCATAAATTGTTGCTAGATTGCACACTATTTCATGAGAAATTCCAACTATTGCTTCATAGGTTGTTGCTACAGTGGTAGCTTCAACCTTCAATTATTAATCAAACATGGCACTTTCCATATTTCCACAATCAATTTTTGTTTTGAAAAAGAGACCAAAAATTTCATCAACATAATTTTCATCCACTATGTGGTGAGATATCTAAGCATGCATGTGCTCATTAACAATCTTAGCTTCACCAAATTCATCATTTTCGTTTGGATTCATGAGGGATTCACTTTCAACTCTACAAACCATTACTTCATATGAAAATTTGTCTTTGTTATTATAAAACATAACTAGTTCAAACTCTGATGCAAAGAGGTCACCATCAACTAAAATCATACCAACTAGATCACACATGTTATTCACTTATTTATTGGAAGTTGAACATCATAAACAAGGTCTATTGTTGGATCACCAATCCACAACTCACTTTGTAGTTACCATCCACAAGTGTCTTACCACAGTGGGATTAACCATAGTCTTCACCATCCATGTTACAATGGGGCTCTTGACCATCCATATAGTCTTCATCTACTTCACATGTATAGGCTTCAACTTCTCACTCTGCAATCGTTTTTGTGTCTTTTTCATCCATATGAAAGTCTGGATCATGGGCTTCACTTTTATAGTCCTTCTGACCATCATCCACATTTGAGTGGTATTTGCCAAGCTTTGTTTTCCTCCTAGTGTCTTGCTCATTTACTCTCATACCTATAATTGGATTTCTATTCATTCTTCAATAAACTATAAGAAAATTGTTGCTTTATGTCACTTTCCTTTATACCAAATTTTACTTCCAGGGTTTTCTATGATTGTTAGGAAGATGTAGCTTTTTTTGCTTTGCACAAGGACTTCTCATCCAATGCATGTTTTATAATATCAAATAATAAGTCATTACATACTTCATCATAGTGGTTATTAGACCGATACTCAATCAACTCTTTACATTGAAGCAAAGTTTTCATTTTGACAGTTCCCAAAAATTAAAAAATTACCAGTAAATTTTGGAAGTGTTACCAAATTTGTTCTAATCCATTCATCCTCAAATTGTTCTACTTCATCTTCTTGTATTTTAGATTCCCCGACTATGGTGAGAATGTTATGAAACCAGCTCAAGAAAAGATAGAAAAGATAGATCAACGCCTTAGAATTCAGCCTCTTCAAGGGGGCAACCTCCTTTACATTACATAAATGAACAATTCTTGGATGATTCATTTGACAAAACCTCCTTTCTATATTTAGGAGTCTAAGGAGTCACAATATAAACCAGCCGACCTAACAATAATAATATAAAGCCACAAAAATAACAATAGAGGGATTCTATGGGGCACAACAATAACAATATGGGGGCAATAGGGGCACAACAATATTAATAAGGGGTATAAATAGAATAGTAATGGGGTAATCAATAGTATTATAGGGACCGAACATTCATTGTCTTGGTTACACCTTTTCGTCGATAATGTTTTGATGAAAAATAAGATCCTTGAATAAGGAAATCCTTCTACTAAACCATGATCTCTATGTCTATTGTGGAAACCTCATGCCTATACTCGGTTCTTTATGTTTTAGTGCTTTCAAGCTGATCAAATCAAGTAGAGAGGGACAAGGGGAAAATCTAAATGTGAAAACCGATATTAGAGGTATTTTATATTTTTTTCTAAAGGGACAACTTATTTTACCCTCAATAATTTGAGAGCCCTCTCTTGCCCATGAAATAAATAAGTGTTGATGCACAATCCTATATAAAATAAGTAAATAAACCCAAAAGACGAGAAGGGATTTTTGCACAAAGAAGTGAAGAAAACAAATTGATTGAGGTATTGTCCAAGCCTGCTGGTAGAATAGGAATGATTTTTTCCCTTACGTGACACCAACAAGGTAGTGTCTAGGCCTACTAGCAACAAAGAAACACCAGAGACAAAAAAGTACGCTATGAAAATCTAAATCTCATGAACTTCATTAATGGTTCTAGATTCAACACATTATGTGATTGTTGACCTTGTGTTTGTGTTTAACCAAGTAAAAGAATGAAGGGGACTGTGTTTATGGATAGGGTAAGTTGGGAATCCATGTTAATCTGAATGGTAAATCAATACTCCTTGAATAACCAGCCCCTGCACGAAATAATTTACCACGGGAGAGAAGCTGGAGTTATACCAGTGTGTCACCAAGTGTTTTCGCTACGACAAACACCCTCTAAACCTTTTCTTACACTTGAATTTGGTAGCCTAGAGTTGGCCTTATGATTCATCATTCCATAGTCACTTATTGGTTGGTTGATTTTTCGTTAAGTTATTGAGATCCCTTTTGAATTGTGAGTGTCAAAGTCACCTTCTCACACATGCTCAGTCAAAAACATGTTCATGAGCACATTATTTTATGCAAGATTCAGAAAGAATAATACATTCCATCAAGACAGTTCCTATGCAATAACCGAATTATGTCAATGGTTAGTGAACACTTCCATTAACATTCTTCTACTTTTAGCTGCATTTGTACTTCTATTTTGGTGAGTTTTTGAAACTATCGCTTTTGGACACCTTCGGTTTCATGAGTGTCATTTTCATGATTTCAGCTATCATTTTCACTTGCTCTCCCTTTAATTAATTTCCTTTTCATGTTATCTTCTCTCTGAATGTTTCGCTTTCATTTTTTTGGGCATCACAAGCGTTATTTGCACATTTCTCTTTATATAGTAAATCTCATCTTTTAGCATGCTAAGTGTCGCACAATGCACATAAAATAGTTTTGGTCGTTTCAAGGGGTAACCTTGGTGTAAATGAGCTCTTTTTACTATGTAAACATGTATCACACTCATTTTGAGTGTTTCAAGCGTTTTCACAAAAGTGTCGTCACAGTCGTGACAAAGTGTATATTGGTGTAACACTTGGTGTAGGATGTCACAAACTTGTTGCATTAAGGAAAGGATTTTGTTCATGTGTTCTAAGTGTTCCATGTTGTGTCATCAAGTGATCTAAACCATAAACCCAAAACCGAACCAGTCAAGCTCCTTTAGCCAACTTGAATTGTGCATTGCGTAATCTCATACATCAAGCAACAACCTTGTTTCTTCGCACTACGGAATGCACATTTTATGCCTTCCAAAACTGTGCACTGTGAAGTCTCAATGCTTAAGCTCTAGAACTCGGCAATCCTTGCCTCCATCTAGCCCTCTTTGTGCACTATGTAGCCTCAAGCATTAAGCCTTGACCTTGAGCTCTTGAACTTTGCAAATACAAAATCACTTGGACTTTGTCCCTCTTATACTACATATTTGAAAACTTTAAGACTCAAACATCAAGATTATGCCCTTGAACCCCTCAATTGCACAACCTCCTAGCTTATTCCCTTGTCTAAATGACACATTGGGAAACTTCAAGCCTCAATATTGATCTCTTGAGTCCTTCAAGTATGCATTCACTCTACTCATGCCTCAAGAATTGTGCATTGCATATTATCAAGCTTCAGCCCCTAACCTTGACCTATGGAACTGCACAATAACTGAGCCAGTCACTCAACTAGTAACTAGTTCTAGCCCAACAAATGAACCCATGAAGCATGTTAGATCAGGGGTTTTTCAGACTGGTGTCATCTTGTCATGAGTGGATTACAATCGCAAGTATTCTTTCATTCTTTGATATGAAGATGATGAAGGGGATGGAGAAGGATACCATGCTAAGAGACATCTATGGAGCTAAAGAAACCAAATGATCATTGGGAAACAAGATGAAGGAACACAAGGTTATAACATAAAACAAAGGATCAAGACCACATTGAAGACTTGTTATCCTCAAGTGATGAGGAGGAGAAAGAAAACACCATCTTCTATTTGTAGAGAAGACACAAAGAAACTAGCAACAAAAGGTTACTTGACACTACCATGCCATCATGTTGTCCATGTCATCAATGTCATGTCATGTTGTGTCGTGATTCATCATGTGCCACAACATTTTGTGGATTATGTAAATTCTATAATGGAGAAATATAATGTAAAGTTGAATTCCAAGAGTCATTCATTTAATGTGAAAAGTCATGTAGGAAGTCAAAAGGTCATAAAGAAGTCGAACATTCACGAGGTTAGTTCAAGAGTCCCAAGGGAGGCGAAGGATCACTCCACTTGTTATATATACACCCTCATTGTAGAAGAAAAGTAATTTTCACCTTGGATTCTCCCATAAGGCATCATTGAGACAAAGTTAGTACTTTTGGGGAGCAAGTCATGGCTTTGATGCTCCACCATTAGAGCTAGTGATGTTTGTTGTATTCATGTATCTTGGGAATCTTACTTTATAGTTGAAACCTGATGGCCAACACGTTTTAGTGCTTATGTATTTGAAAATTTATTGTAATGGTTGTAAAAATCGTCACATCAATGTTCACTATTATGCTTGATGTTAGGCGATTCTCTTTTCTCTTTTGTGCGCCTCTTCTAGGGTGGTACTATTACCTCCCTATTAGAAGCTCACCTTTCCTCCCTTTGCAATAGAAGAACCTTAATATACCTGCAACCAAAAATTCACTAGGCACACTTGCTTTTCACAAAGGCACATACACGCTTCTCTCTCTCGCTGACAACTAAAGGAAAGGAAAACGTATAAGTATATATGGAAACTAGGCCGATACTCTGTATGGGGCTCCTATTCCAAATGGTGTGACATATAATTGGTACTTCACATTAGGGAGACCTCGTTGGTTTATGGATTTCCAACAACATCAATAGTGGTCATAAAACATTTTATGTCATCCTATCTGTTAAGGGGTTTTAAGATTGGTTTCCCCATTTACTAAGAAATGGTAATAGATATTAAAAATAACTACTCATGGTCTTAGGTTCTCTTTGTATTACTTCTATGGGATAAAATTGCTTGGGAAAAATGATTTTAAGATACATTCTTGCTAAGACAATGGGAAATTACTGACAATAATGGCTTCATCTCTGACATATGAGATTCCAAATAAATACTTAAACAAATTTACACATTAAACATTCTGAATATACATGTCATGTCACACTTTAAAGGAGCTTCTGAGTTTTCTCCCCTAGCAGGAAATAGCTAGAATTATAAGCCATGAATATATAACTAATATGATGGGATATAATTGTCTAAATATGGTTGAAAGAACCCTCTCTCAAGGCTATAGAATTCTACTGGTAGCATAGACAATTCCTATGTTATCAAAGTTACATTTACACGACATTCATTATCATCTAGTCCATTCTCTCAATCTATTTGTTATTTGGTTCTCTGAAAATCTATATGGATTTAAGTTTTTTGCATGATGTTTTCATTTTGAATAGGTATATTTGAATAGTTTAGTGTTAACTATATTCATGTAGAATTGAAGAAATCAAATTCCAAGATGTTTATCATTTATATATCATATGACATATGATTTTTATTCCAAGTATTTAAATCATTTGAAGATAGAGATATATGGTTCATCCAGCGAGTCACCAATTGTTGGCTACCCTTCTCTCATTTTCAAAATGATATGGGCCTGTTTCCTTTTGATTTTCATAATTAGTTTTAAATTCAAGTATTAACAATCTTGAACAATTGATTTTAATCTGGATTCTAAAGATGACTTTGGTTAATGGTCATTTAGTCACAAGGTTTCTTATATTTATTATATAACCCATATTGTTTTCAAAACCACCTCATGTGGCCATGAAGTTGAAAACATAGTGAACCCATTGATATAAAAGTTCCATTATTGTTACCGGGAATAGTGTCCACTCGGATGCTGCTATTCCCACTAAGACTGGTAGCTATCTTAGAAACAAACAAGTAAAGTCTACTTTCGTTTTCCTTTATGAAAAGAGAAAAGAGGGGAACCAAAGAGACCAACCTTAGTCTTGCGCTTGATTTCCTCTCCTTCATGATAGAGCTTTGCTTCTTCTTCTTCGTCTACCCAGCTTCAAAGAGCACCTATGGAATCACAGCAACATACTACTATTGAAGAACAAAGATCTATATTCATAAATAACATAGGACTAGATATGTGTTAACCATACAAATGCATATATAAGTAAACATACAA
>APFE031669394.1:13900-115961 GCA_000404065.3 Pinus taeda | reverse complement strand
GCCAATGCATTACAAGATACGGTCGGATTCATTTTCTCTTCATCTAGGCTTTTTTCCTGGAGTATATCCTCTTCTTTTGACCTTTCTTGCTCCTTTTCTTATTCCTCTTCACAATCGATGTAGAATAATTTCTTCTCAGCACATTTATGTCCTTTAGTGTATTTGCTATCACAACTATAACAAACCCTTTTGCTCTTTTTTCTTCCAATTGTTGTGGTGTCAACCTTATAGGTTGTGGAAGACTAGGGGCAACAACACTTCCGTCTTTATAGTTGTGAGTGGTATGCTTCCTAGTTGCCATAATTTTTCTTTCCATTTTTCTTGCTAACTGAATGCCTTCTCTAATGAATCAGGTTCCCAAAGGCGAACATCATGTTGGATATTATCCTTTAAAGACCCTATGAACACATAAATCCTATGCTCCTCTGGAATATCTTTTTACCCTTATGTTAAGTTTTTGTAACTCCTCAATGTGCTCCATTATTGAACCCTTTTGTTTGAGACTTATCAATTGGCTAAAAAAAGTGTTGCTTTTTGTATCCTCATAATGTGCTATCAATTCTTCCGTAAAAATTGCCCAAGTGATAAATTGTTTACGAGAGCAAAGCCATTGATACCATACAAACTGATTTGGTTCCAAATATAAAGTTTCCATACGTACCTTTTGTGTGTTTTGCACATTATTGAGATCGAAATATTGCTCCATCTGTAATATCCATGTTGCAGGATCCTTGCCATCAAACTTCCTCATATCGATTTTTGGAATATGATGGGTCTTCGATGCCACATTAGAGTCTATGGAATCATGATTAACATTTCTTTTGTTCTCATCATGAGTTTCCTTTACTACCCTTTCACCCTTAGTGACCATTTCTTGTAGCAACTTATTCATATTTATCTTCAATTCGTCCATGTCTGTCTTCAAATCTGTCTTCAAATCGTCCATGTATGTTCATATTTATCTTCAATTCGTCCATGTCTGTCTTCAAATCTGTCTTCAAATCGTCCATGTATGTCTTCAAATTTGTCTTCCAATCGTCCATCTTTAGCTTCCACACCCTTTATCTTAGATTCCATGCCATTTATCTTAGCTTCTGTTAGCTTTTGTGAGGCTGACATTTTTGCACTTGGTCTTGTAATTTTGATATATCATGTAGCATTTCTTCCTCTTCTTCATGAGTCATGCTAGAGCTTTCAGGTTCCTTACTAGGTGTTTGCATTTTCTTTCCTCAGGGCATCAGTTACCGATAATAATTCTCTACTATGCCCTTTGAATTCCTTCAAAATAAATTTTCAAACCAATCTTAAGCAAAAATTTAAAAGAATCTACACACTTTTTTTCACTTTGTAGGAGCTCGATATTGCCTCTGATGTATTTCTATACTTTCGGATCATCTAGTTTTGAAATTGCAACTTGTAGTAGCCCTCTGTGTCCTCTTTCCAATGCCACCAGTCTGATCCAAATTGGATTCTCCAATGAAGAGTTATGCAAAATCTCCCACAGTGACCTTCTTATAGACTAGTTCAGTAGAGCGAAGTTGTATGACATACCATAAGCCACTGTTTCAACCTTTGGCTCTAACAAAATACATACAAGAAACTACAGTCCATCCTCTTTCTGCACCTTCTTACGAAATTTCAATCCGATGCTCAGAGAGAAAGTTAGGACGATTTTCCCCAGGTCACCTGTTTGGAATGTAATTCAGGAGTTTGCAAGAAGACCAACTTCCTCATATCATATCTCCGCAAATATAGCGCAAAAAGTTCTGAAATTCGGACCCGAGATTCAACACGATTTCTTCTCAAATGATTTTTTTTAGCTTCTGAAACATCGTAGAAAAAAAGTTATAGCGAAAATGCCACGATGACTTGTTTGGAGCAGCGAAACCCTAGAATGCAAAGCTCCGATACCAAATGTTATGAAACTAGCTTCAAGAAAGATAGAAAAGATAGATCAACATCTTAGAATTCAGCCTCTTCGAGGGGGCAATCTCCTTTACATTACATAAATGAACAATTCTTGGATGATACAAATGACAAAACCTCCTTTCTATATATAGGAGTCTAAGGAGTCACAATATAACCGAGATCACAATATAATATAGCCCAAAAACAAAAATAGAGGGATTCTATGGGGCACAATAATAACAATATGGGGACAATAGGGGCACAACAATATTAATAAGGGGTACAACTACAATAATAATGGGGTAATCACTAGTATTATAGGGACCCAACAATTAAACTAAGGAGACATCTCATAAATACAGGAAAAACATGAGGTGTTTTTTATCAACATGCACCTTTTTAGCCCAAATTGGAAACTAGGTATATAATGAGGTGGAAGATGGTAGAAGAAACCATTTAAAATTGAAATCACTCAAAAATAAGGAAGAATGAAGGTATGGCAAACATTTTTCTGAACTGGGTAAAATTGGTTTAAAAACTGAGAAATTGTCATTTTGTTAAATCAATTGCAACAAACTGACACAAAATTTGACGAATGTGAAGGAGGTTTTTGTTAAGAATACATCTTCTTCAGCCCCATAGGATTATTTACAATTAATTACCTAATGCACATTCTTCGGCGGGCATTTTCATTACCACAGTTTTGTACATTTGTAGTTTGCTCTTGATATGACAATTCAATAACTTAAGTCATTAGTTTTGAATTTTGATGGTGAGACCTACAAATTGTGCACAAGTGTTAATAAATCATTCATTCAAATATGATCATGCAATATTTTCATGTGTATATATGTTTATGGCTTGCATTTTACACAAAATGTCCATTACAATAAAAATTGTTAAATGTGCACTTTTAATACATCCATTGTGTCATGATGAGGGAAGATTATAAAAAATCAACACAGGAATGTTATTTCCCAATATGTGTACCTATCCCATTCCCAAATCCATTTATTATAGTCATTTCATAGCAGACATTGACTTGCATTTTTATTAAACTAAGGGAACATCTCATGAATACAAGGCAACCCTTAGATTTTTTTGCTCAATAGACACCCTTTTAGACCAAATCGAAAAACAAATTGTATGATGAGGTGGAAAATAGTAGAAAGTTCCATTTCCATATGAAATCACTTCGAAAGAAGCAAGAATGAAGGTATGGTGGGCATTTTTCTAAATTGGGTAAAATTGGGCTAAAAACTAAAAAATTGTCATTTTGTCAAATCAATTGCAAGAATTTTACATAGAATTTGAGGATTGTGAAAGAGTTTTTTTGTCACAAATGCATCTATCTGAAGCCCCATAGGCTTATTTCCTATTAATGACATTTTTACAGTCTTCGATGGATATTTTTCTAACCCTGGTTTTGTACATTTGCACTATGTTCTTGATAGAACAATTCAAGAACTTAAGTCATTAGTTTTGAAATTTGACTGAGGGACTTACAAATTATGCATGTGTTAATAAATAATTCATTCAAACATGATCATGCAGTATCTGTGTGTATTTTTATGTTAATGGATTCCATTTTACACCAAATTTCTCCCATAGTAAAATTTGTTAAAACTGCAATCTTCATAGATTGAATGTTGATTATAAATCGATCTACTCACCTTGATGGTGATAAATTGAACAGATAAGGGACTAGGGTTTTGAACAGGGAGCGACAGGAGCGAGCTGGTAACTATGGAGGAGCATGGAGGGGGGAGCTTCACTCCCTCCTACAGTACTGTGGTTTCAAACAGAAGCAAGGAGGTGAGTCTGAATAATTTCCAGAAACCAACAGTGGCAGAGACAAAGAAAATTGGCACACACAAGCCAGAAAGCAACAAATCCCTTGAAAAGGAAGGGATCCACAAGGAAGTTAGGAGGGAAAGGAAATCAGGAGACAACAGTTAGAGAATTGAGAACATATCTACGACAGGACCCTGCAAGCCAAAGACAAACATTAAACCCTGGGTGGTCTTAAATGATCCTGCACTACAGGTGCACAGAGATCACATGACGACCTATGCGGTCATATGTAATTTTATGGGTATATGGCCCACGGAAAAAGTGTTGTACACATGGATAAGAAACAACTAGAAACCGAAGGGAGAAATAAATCTACATCGTAGGTCCAAGGGTTTTTCACAATGGTTTTCACTAACCTAGAGGAAAAAGACATAGTATTTGAAGGAGGACCCTACTTCTATGTGGTCGCAGGCCTTTACATGCGACCTTGGGTGATGAACTTTGTCCCGGAGTGAGAAACGTTCACATTAGTCCTGATATAGATTAGATTATACTACTTACCTTTAGATTATTGGCTGCCTGAATCATTAAAAGCTATAGGCAATAAATTATGTCATTTTATAAAGATACCAGAGGTGAATCTACGAGGTAAATATACCTCCTTCGCCCGCATATGTGTAGAAATGGACTTATCGGGAGCACTCCCTGATGAAGTCATCCTAGAAGTATATGATGAGGAATGGGTGCAAGCAATCGACTATGAACACATCCCATTCAGATGTCGTAAATGTCATGAACATGGGCACCTCTTCAAAGATTTCCCACTCAACAAAAGGGAGGACAACCTGAAAACCAACACAGGAAAAGACCATGAAGGTTTCACCAAAGTGGGAGGCAGAGGGAAAGGAGGGGGAAGAAAGTACCAAAAGAAACCTAGCGAGAACAAGCTACCAAGTCATAACAGATTCGATATTTTAGAAGAAGAAGGGGGAAAGAATGGAAACAACAAGGAACCAGAGGACAATCATGTAGAGAGGGAAAAAGAGGATAGCATGGAAATTATACAAGAAAATAATGAACAAAAGGAGGACCTACCAACCACTATGGAACTTGGCACGGAACATGAGATGACCCCAAGAGAAGGCGGTACGGAGGACCACGACCTACAGGAGATTCTTGAGAGGGAAAATCTTGATCTAGAAAAGTTTCTAGAGCAGGGGACCAACAAAGGGATTAACTCTCTACCACAAGAGGAGTTTGACAGAGTGCAACAGCTATTCCTCCGAAGGTCTCAAACAAAGGTTGCAGGAGTCAAAAGGAACCATGACAGCCAAGAGAATAGAGGGGTTAAATCAATGGAGATAACACTAGGACACTCCACCAAAAACCCAGGAAAGAAAAGAGGAAGGAAGAGACAGAATGAACTGCTAACAGAGTGTGGGAAACTCATGATTAATTCAGTTAAGATGAAAGATCTCACCAGTTACTCTTTTACAAACCCATCATTATGAAGCTTACAACCTAGAACATTAGAAGTCTAGGAAGTAAAAGAAAACAAAGAAATCTCAGTAACAGAATAAAAGAAGAAAAACCAAATATGGTGTTTATACAGGAAGAAAAATGTTTTGTAGACAAAATCAGAGAAATAAATAGCAAATGGCTTATAAAATATGAGTACCTAGAAGTCAAAGCAAATAATATAGAGGGAGGAATTCTCACTCTATGGAATCCCCAGAAATTTGGAATCCTGGATGCTGAGGCTTCCAGAAACCACCTTTCAATGGTTATCCAACCTTTGAGGGACAAGGAATGTTACATGATCACAAATGTCTATGGTCCTCAACATCTTGAAGACAAACTCAGGCTCCTCACCTCACTGGAGGAGTTGAGAGAGAGACACCTAGTAACTCCCTAGATTCTGGGAGGGGACTTCAACATGATCAGATCTCTCACAGAGAAAAAAGGAGGGACCAAAACACTTGGAAGAGACTCAACTGCCTTCCAGAACTTCCTAAACAACATGAGACTGGTGGATATGGAAACAATAAATGGTACCTTCACATGGAATAACAAGAGAGGAGTAGCTTCTCCAGTTGCCTCGAAACTAGAAATATTCATAATCTCGAAGGACCTCCTTCTCACTGGCCGTATCATGACAGCTTTGATCCTCCCTTTCAGAGGCTTGGACCACTAGCCCATTCCACTAGAAGCTTCATTCATTGGCACTCGGAGGAACAGACCTTTTAGGTTTGAAAATGTCTGGCTCACTCACCCTGACTTCATCACTAATATTGGAAAATGGTGGGTGGATGACATGCCCACTCAAGGCACAAAATTGTTCCCCCTGCAACAGAGACTCAAACACATCAAGCTAAGGCTTAAAGAATGGAACAAAAATGAGTTTGGCAATATTTTTAAAGCCAAAAGAGAAGTGGAAAAAAACTTACAAGAAACCAACCAAATTCTCATCACAGAAGGCTTCATAAAGGAAAGGAAAATGCAAGCAGACTCTCTTCAACAAGAATGGGACAACAAATGCTAGCAGGAGGAAATCTTCTGGAGATAGAAATCAAGAGTGCAATGGATTAAAGAAGGAGAATGAAATACCAGGTTCTTTCACAAGTCTACCATGGAACACAAGGCACATAATCGGATCACAAAACTCAGAGATCCTCAAGGGAAAGAGCTAAATACTCACAAGGAAATGGAATCTTTTCTGGTACAACATTTTCAAAGCATAACAGAGGAGACCATTGCAGATAGATCTCAATTTATTAAAAGCTTCACTCAACATATTCCAAAACTAGTAACCAGGGAAGATAATTATATTCTCAACAAACCAGTGATGGAAGAAGAGGTCAAAAAAGTAATCAAAGAGATGCACAATGGGAAGGCTCCATGCCCGGATGGTTTTAATGTAGACTTCTTCAAAACATGCTAGGAAACAGTCAAACATGATATTCTTGATGTGGTGGAGGATTAGAGAAAATCAAGAATAGTTCTAAAAGCGCTTAATGCTTCCTTCATTGCCTTAATCCCTAAACAGGAAAAATCCATGACACCACACAGATTTAGACCCATAGCTTTGTGCAATGTGGTCTATAAAATCATTTCCAAAGTTATTTCTAATAGACTCAAACCCCTTCTCCGAATGCTTGTGTCAAAGGAGAAAACTGGATATGTGGAAGGTAGAGAAATTCTCAATAATATCATTCAAGCTCACGAAGTGTTTCATTCCCTAAAGACTAATAAGCAAGCAGGTATGATAATACAACCTGACATAGCGAAAGCTTATGATAAGCTAAGCTAGTCATACATCAGGGAAGTTCTTAAAGTGTATTGCTTTGACCATAATGGGATAAGATGGGTCACGGTCCTAGTTACCTCAGCCAGTTGTTAAATCCTTCTTAATGGCTCTCCATCCAGTACCTTCAGGCCATCGAGAGGTCTCAAGCAAGGAGATGCGCTCTCCCCCTTCCTCTTCATTCTCATGATGGAAGGATTGGGCAAAGCGATCAATTCAGCCAAGGTGGAAGGAAGAATCCAGGGACTCAAACTTACTCAGAATGGGGACACATTGACTCATCAGAAATTTGTGGATGACACTATGTTGCAGGGCACAGCCATAGTCAAGGAACCCAAAGCTTTCAAACAATCCTGCATGATTTCGCGATGGCAGCTAGCACAGAGGTAAGCCTCACAAAATCAAAAGTTTTCTTTTTCAATACTACTATTTCTATTCAAAGAAATCTCTCCAGAATTCTCGGCTTTCAAAGAGATCATCTTCCCTTCAAATATCTGGGAATACCTCTCACTGACAAACCTTTGAGTAAATAATTTTAGGAGGCAGTAACTAATAAACTGAAGGACAAAGTTAGTAATTAGACAAGCAAATCTTTGAATTTAGCAGGCATGCTAGTTCTTACAAAGGCAGTCCTACAAACCATTCCAATTTTCATGTTTTCAGCTCTTCCTGTCCCAATGGGAGTTTCACAAAATATCAGGAATATCCAAAGAGATTTTCTTTGGGGTAAAGGGGAAGAGAAAAAGAAATGGGCTCTGGTAGCTTTGGACAAGCTACGCAAACCCAAAACCCACAATGGTTTGGGTCTCCATGACCCGGACACTCTAAGAAAAGTTTTGGGGACAAAACTTTGGTGGAGATGGCTAAAGGAAACGAGAAACCCCTGGGCTAAGCTCTGGAAACAAAAATATGCAATGGACTGGCAAGAAAGGGACCACATTTGAATGATAGGACGCATCAGGGGTTCCCATATTTGGAGCAATGCTTGGGAGAACAGAGCCTTAGTTCAGAAACATAGTTTCTAGGAGATCAGAAATGGGAATCTTGCCTGGTTTTGGGAGGGTAACTGGCAGCAGGAACCTAACCTATGCAAAGAAAGAATGGACATTATCAAAAATGATACCATCAATAAAGGACTGAAAAGGGTAAGTGACTTTTGGGATCAAACAAGGGACAATGGTAAATGGAGAAGATGGAAGGTACCAGTTTATAGTGAAAAGACCCCTTTGAAGGACCAAGTTGAAGTTCTTGAAGCGATTGGGCAAAGCGATCAATTCAGTCAAGGCAGAAGGAAGAATCCAGGGACTCAAACTTACTCAGAATGGGGACACATTGACTCATCAGCAATTTCCGGATGACACTATGTTGCAGGGCACACCCATAGTTAAGGAAGCCAAAGCTTTCAAACAAATCCTGCATGATTTCGCGATGGCAGCTGGCACAGAGGTAAGCCTCACAAAATCAAAAGTTTTCTTTTTCAATACTACTATTTCTATTCAAAGAAATCTCTCCATAATTCTCGACTTTCAAAGAGATCATCTTCCCTTCAAATATCTGGGAACACCTCTCACTGACAAACCTCTGAGTAAAGAAGTTTAGGAGGTAGTAACTAATAAACTGAAGGACAAAGTTAGTAATTTCACAAGCAGATCTTTGAATTTAGCAGGTAGGCTAGTTCTTACAAAGTTAGTCCTACAAACCATTCCAATTTTCATGTTTTCAGCTCTTCCTGCCCCAATGGGAGTTTCACAACAAATCAGGAATATCCAAAGAGATTTTCTTTGGGGTAAAAGGGAATAGAAAAATAAATGGGCTCTGGTAGCTTTGGACAAGCTACGCAAACCCAAAACCCATGATGGTTTGGGTCTCCATGACCCGGACACTCTAAGCAAAGTTTTGGGGACAAAACTTTGGTGGAGATGGCTAAAGGAAACGAGAAAACCCTGGGCTAAGCTCTGGAAACAAAAATATGCAATTGATTGGCAAGAAAGGGACCACATTTGAATGATAAGACACATTAAGGGTTCCCATATTTCGAACAATGCTTGGGAGAACAGAGCCTTAGTTTAGAAACATAGTTTTTGGGAGATCAGAAATGGGAATCTTACCTGGATTTGGGAGGATAACTGGCAGCAAGAACCTAACCTATGCAAAGAAGGAATGGACATTATCAAAAATGATACCATCAATAAAGGACTGAAAAGGGTAAGTGACTTTTGGGATCAAACAAGGGACAATGGTAAATGGAGAAGATGGAAGGTACCATTTTATAGTGAAGAGACCCCTTTGAAGGACCAAGTTGAAGTTCTTGAAGCGATTCTAGAAAAGAGAAAAATTTTGACTTCAACCTTTAAGGACCAACTAATATGGGGAGAAACAATGAGGGCATCTTCAACCTTAAAGAAGCCAAAGAATAGCCACCGGACTTAACTATCCAGGCCCTGATATGATATGGAGGGACCTATGGCACAACCCACACTGGATGAAGATCAAACTATTCATGTGGCTAGTACAGCATAAAACGATTCTGACTTGGGAAAATCTTAGAAAGAGAGGTTTTGCTGGTCCATCAAGATGCCAGTTATGTGGTCTACAGGAATAAACTATGGATCACCTTCTCAACCTCTGCTCATTCACCTCCACCTTATGGAACTGGGTGGCCTCAATCTTTAATCAAATGGACAAGAACGAAAATAGCATCACTAAAACTTTAAAGAATTGGAGGAAAGACTTATCAGATAATGAAATAGTCCACATATCCTAGACTCTGATTCTAGGATTTTTGATCTGGGATATTTGGAAAGAACACAACAACAGGATTTTCAAGGACAAATCTAGCTCAACCCAAAGCATCATGGCTCAGATCTTAAAACAACTCAAAGAAACTATTAATGCCCTTTTGAAGCAACCCCCTGAGAAACCCCCTTGTCACCAGGATGCTCACATTCTACGACTATTGGGGCTCCAGCTGCCCTTCCCTTAGGGCATAAACAAGATTGCAAGGAACATATCAGAAGGAAAGGCTTTCTGGCAACCCCCTCCCCATGGATTTTTCAAAATTCAATATAGATGGATTCTCAAAAGGAAACCCTAGGGATGCTAGTTACGGAGGAATCATAAGAGATGAAGAGGGCAATGTAAAAATCATCTTTCACAGTCATTTGGGGCATGCCACTAACAATATGGTGGAACTCATGGCCATTGAGCAATGCTTAGAAATTGTGATTGAATACATTTTACATAATATAATCATAGAGGCTGACTGGGAAGTAACAATTAATTCGGTCAAAAAGATAGGCACTAGCACTGTACCAGAAAAAGTTTCGAACCACTGGAGACTTTTGCAGGTCTATCACCAAATTCAATCTCACCTAAGAATACTAAGAACACTTAGATTTGTTCATGTGAGCAGAAATGCCAATAGAGTGGCGGACTGGCTAGCTCATGAAGGGGTGCTTTGTACAAGAGACAACACGATTTGGCCGTGGGAGTCGGTACCCATAGGGAAAGTACGTGAGGACTACCACACTCTAGCTCACACAAACAGGGAGCATTATCAAGTGCATGAAGGAGAAGCAGCCAGTTGAAAATCACGCAGATGGATGATAAGTGTTCGACAAACAGAGGACCAGTGAATTGGCACATTTGGGTCTTGCAGTGGGAAGGATGGCAGCGGGGGAAGAGCGTGAAGCTAAACTGCGGCACCAAGAGTTTTGCTATAGTACAAGGTAGTTTTGCTATAGTTAAAGTGGTTTCGGGTGCCCTCAAGACCTTAAGTGGTTTAATAGAAAGGCTCTCGATGCCACTAACTGTTCAACACATAGTTCAAGGAGGAGAGAGAATACCACCTTCATCGAGCAGGTATTCCTCGCTCTTCTTTCCAGCCCGATATCCTTTACAGTGATTGGATCTAGGATTAGCAGATCTACGGCTAAGGATTGTTGTGCAAGTTGATGGGACCGGGTTATCTTCCTTGCACATTTCTCCTCAGGGTCAGGATCGTGGAGTTTCGGGCAGAACACTTGCTCGAAGGTTATCACCCTAGCGGACCCGAAATCTTTTCACCACGGTCTCTATTTCCTCATCCGGTCTGCTTAAATACTTATCAAGTTTTCTTGCTTCGTTCAGATTTAGATCGAAAGGTTTAGGAGGTTGTTTTGTTTTGTGGGCCCTCGTCCAGGAGCTCGAGCAGTTGGCTCTGGGTTTTTTGTATTTTATGTAACCTATTTTTTAGCTACAAGTGAATAGAAGGTCTGATTCTTGCTTCAGAAAAAAAAAAGAATGTTGATTATAAATCTTATTATATCAAAGTTAAAACAAATTTTATTATATATAAAGTTTATACTATAAATTTTATTATTCATAGAAATCTCTAAAAACCTAGTTTTCTAGCATCCTCAATGTGCATCCTGAACTTCCATCCTCCACGTGCATCCCTCGTGTTCATCCTCAACATGTATCCTCCACGTGCATCTTCTGTGTGCATCCTTAGTGTGCATCCTCAACCTGCATCCTCAACTTTCATCCTCAGCGTGCATTCTCACCTTTCATTTTGAGCGTGCATTCAACTTTGATTCAAAGACATCATCATCCATGGAAATAGGGGATTGCTCTGCCACACCATCAGCTAACAAACATGGTTTCCAAGTTGAGAGTTTCTCAGTGAAAAAGTTCCAAGAGAGTGTTAATGAATGAAATGATAGAAGAAAGTGGCCAGAAGGTATGCTTGATATACTCTTAAGTGCAAGAGTGCATCAGTTTATTTTTGGAGAATTTAATTTCAAAATTGAAGAGATAGATGCAATTATTTTTAATTATGATCGTGAGTTGAAGGAATTGGTAATTTTTGGGCATAAGGTTTATCTAGACCTTGATTTTTTTTCTAGAGAAACTAAAATTCCATGCAGGGGAGGAGTAATGTTAGACCACTTGAAAACCCCCAGGGTATAAAATACTAAGATGGCCAATGACATCTGTGAAAAAAAATAGTTGTTCACAAAAATGTATTAAAAATGGAGGATGTTCCCCTAGGATTATACAAAACCTTAATTCATATTGTCCTCACGACCATTATGAATCACTACAAGAAATATATTTCCATTGAATGCATGAAGTTGGTCATACACTGGGTTGAAGACTTGTCCATATATGCACCTTTTCTATTAGCTAAGAAATTGCACCATGCATTGTAGGAAAGTAAAGTTAAGAGGGCCAAGTTCAACTACCTATGCACACTGCAAAAAATTATTGACCTGACCCAACACATTGCAATCAAGTAGTCTAAACAAGCAAACAGTAGGAGGTCTAAAGTGTAGGAATACAATGACAAAATACCTCAACATTTTCTAGAGAAGAATGTGGAAGGGGTCGCTCCTGCTACCACTTCACAATTACATGAAGACGTTTTGGAGGAAAATATGGAAAATGTGGGAAGTGACATTAATCGAAGGAACCTTAATGAAATTATTGTTGTTGCATCTTTGGTGAGCTTAAATACATGTCGAGATGCAGATAGGGTGTGGGGATTTCTCAACACTGATGAAGGATCTATTTATGATGGTATTTTTGCTTCTTGAGAGAGTCAAGATGAATCTTGTACAAAGAGTTTTGAACTCTGTGGGACTAAGGATAAGAAAATTATTGAATTCACACAAGTTGTAGATTTATAGAAATCCAAAGAGTCATTATATTCTCCACAAGTTCACCATGATTCCTAAAAAAGGAGTTGTAAAATATGCATGAATAAGGACCAACATGTTCTTCATCTAAAGCAGGAAGTCGCAAGCTTGCAGAAATGTCTGATATACAGTGAACAAAGGGAAAAGGTATCTAGAGACAGGTACAAAATATATATTGGAGAGTTGAAAGCTAAATAATGTAAATTAATAGGTGATGGAATTAAGGAACTTAGTGATTTAAAAGAAAAGTATATGGTTGAAACAAATAAATATGCATCCAAGATATTGGAGCTTAAAAACAGGCCAGAAGTTCTTAACATACCGCCTGTACAAACCTACATTTCACTTGCAGTAAAACTTATGCAAGAAGTGAAGGAGAAGAAAAAATATATCCATACTTTAAAGGTTGAGTTTTAAAAGAAAAATAGTGAAATGGTTACTAAACACGGGGAGGAGATCATAAATTATGAAGAAAGGGTTAAAATGGTGAAGAGTGAGATTAAAAAGAAAGATGAAGCATTGAAATATGGTAAGAAATTGAAGGCCTTATTAGATTTTTACCACTCGTTAAGAGCATGAGAGAATAGCTTGAATTGAGTTATTCAATCAATAGATACTAAAAATAAGAAACACAAAGATACCTTGCTTAAATATGATTGGGCCTTACGAGAGCAAGAGATCTCATTGTTTAAAGTTGTTGCAACAATGGATGATGGAAGTGATGTGTTTGACACTTCAACAATGAAGGAATCACTCAAGAACAAGCTAATGGTGAACGAAGAGAATATTAAGGCTCTTAAAAGAAAATTATTGGACAAGCAAGAAGCAAAACATTTGGGATGCCAAAGTGAGATACAAGATTTGAAATCCAAAATTCATGCTTTTCAAAATAACCCCATAGCTCTTGCACTTCCAATTTTTCAGATTTCAAATCAATGAGATTTTAAAGCTAAATTGCGTCAAGTTAAAGATGAGCTGAGAAAGGCAAAGGATACTATTCAAGAAAAAGAAAAAAAATGAAAAGTACATGTTGAAAAATGTAGCAAGAATGTTGAATTTGACTTTTCATTGTTCAAATTGAGAAAATTCGAATTTCCACATCAACAGAGAACTTGGATATAGTTAACTTGTGTGACATGGCTCTTGTCACTCAGTTGGCTTCATAAATTCGAATTAGAGGAGTTAGAGTTCATTTGAGAATGTGTTATTGCTAATTTGTAGCAATCAAGGTCAATTATTTCAAGTTGCTTTCAATTACACTAGTTCTAACTATTGGAGGAACTAGTGTAAATTCAGTTGTGCAGTGGGACTTCATTCTAACTTAGTGATCATCTAGTTAACTGATCAATCAACCCAAAATAGCTATTTCATGCAAATAATTTGATTTCCTCAGCTGTGGTGGAGATTCCAAGGCAGTGTAACATTAGTTGTAGACTAGTCTTGAATGTACAAGTGTTGCATGCAGTCAAATGATCAACCTTGGGAATTGCGCAAGAATTTTGGAGGAAATTCCTAAATAATAGGGACCTAATTTTCTTAGGAATTGCACAAGGAAATAGGGGCTCAAGAAGAAGTAGAAGTTGACTAAGTCTGCGTCAGATATTCTCAATGAGTAGAGAGATAGGTCATTCACTTGTAGGTTGAGCTCAAATTGAGCTAGCTATTTTAATACATCTTTATTCATCAAATTAATGCAAGCAGCAAAAGGGGTTTTTAGCATATTTCTTTCACATGGAAAAATATTGTGTGCGTGTGTGTTATTTCTCATTGCATGTTTGTGATTGATGTTATAAATTGTGAATTGTTATCCATAGAGAATTAGAGTAGGATTATGCCTTGTGATTTAGAATAAAATTTCATGAGCAGATACATAACTACACCATAATTTCTACATTGTATCAGAGAAGGATTCACATTAGAACAAGAATTTTGAAGTTGCTTCTTGGGAGGATCGAATTTGCAGTTCAGTATAGCAGGATCTCTTCAAAGTTGGGAAGATTACCTTCAATGGGATGAGACTAGAGTATGCCTTGGAAGGAAAATCTAATTTCATTGCATGGAAGGATCACATGGCAGTGGTGCTGGATGACAATTGATTTCTAGAATATGTCAAGACAGATATTGCAAAACAATAGGCATCTAATGCACAAAAACTAGCTCAATGGAAGAAAGATGTAGCTAAGCTGAGGAGAATAATATTGGAGGGAGTACAGTATCACATTATCTCAAATATCCATGGGGAAAAAATGCCTTTCGCAATGTCGAAATCACTAAAAGAGTTGTTCGAGAATAGAAGTAACCACAGGAAGTTGGCACTCAAGGATAAACTTCAAAATATCAAGATGCAGAAGAATGAAATTATTTTGCAATATGTGCGCAGATTTACACAAGTTCGTGATGAGTTTGGGAGGGTTGGTATAAATGATGCAAAAGATTATTTAGTGAGTCTATCTCTTCTTGGCCTTCCCAAAAGCTAGCGTAGCTACCAGGACTCAATGAACAAGAGAGGGAAATTATTGAATTGGGAATGCTTCTGGTCTGATTTGGTATAAGAAGAAATCAAGTGAAATACCAAAGATGGAAGTTCATCCACAGAAGTGGAAGAGTACTTTTCTCTAGTTGGAGAAGGATTGACGGCCAAGGGTAATAAGTCCCAAGGTGAGGCTGAATCTAGCCAAGGGAGCAAGAAGAAATACTTGTCCAAAATAAAATTCTTCAATTGTCATGAATTTAGGCACTATGCTACAAAGTGTCCACACAAAAAGTATAACAAGAAGGATCCTACAGTAGGAGCAACAGGTGAAGCTTTGGCTTCACAATTCAAGATTGACTTCACCCTTATCGCATGCATGGCCAGCATGGTGATGGGGAGCATGTGGTACTTGGAATTAGGTGCATCATTCCATATGCATATTGAATTTAGGGACAATAGAATGTACAACGCTACTAGGATTGGTACAATAACTTTTCAGAGGGAGTCGGGATCCCCTCTTAGGCTCAAAGATGTCATGTTTGTTCTAGGCCTAAAGAAGAATCTCATCTATGTAGTAGTTTTGGAAGACCTTGGTTATGATGTGATCTTCAATAAAGGGAAATCCTTTATGAGACAAATAGCTACTGGAAAGGTGAATCAAATAGTTGTTTGAGGCAATAACATGTATACACTTGAGGTAGAATACATTTACATCCATGAGGAGGAAGGCAAAGATTAGAGATATGGTGGTTGGGAGGTAGCAAGATAGACCTCTCAAAATGGAACCTCAGGAGGAACCCTAGGATTTTTTCTAGAATCCACAAATGGATAGGAATAGAGGAGACAGAGTGGAGACATCCACTCAAGAAAATACCTCTTTTAGAGTGAGAAATTATAGTTATACCTCCAGGAGTGAGGTGGAGTGATGTAGATCACTAGCCCCATAATGGCAAAGAATTGGGTAGGTTCCATTGAGGTGTTCTCCTTGTGAATCATTACCTTGCTACAGGGGCCCACAATATTCAGTAGCATGAGGATTAGTGTCAATCAGATACTGAGGAGTGCAGAGGAGTGTTGACAACAAAGTAGAAGGCTCAGTAGTAGAGTTAGCAACAACATAGTTTTTCTAGTAGACAATTGCAGACACAATTGATTCAATGTTTTTTTGGATGCTTCTCAGTTGCAGATGTTGCAATAGTAGCAGAAATAGTGAGAGGTTTTTCTACAATACATTCCATAGCTGCAAGATAAGGATGGCTGAAAATCCATTTCTCGCTAAGAGGGAGTGTTGAAAAATGCAGCAAGAAAGTCTCAAATTGACTTTTCTTTGGTCAAATTGAGAAAATTCTAATTTCCACATCAGGAGACAACTTGGATGCAGTTAACTTGTGTGACATGGCTCTTGTCACTCAATTAGCTCAGTAAATTGGAGGTAAAGGAGTTAGAGTTCAGTTAAGCATGTGTCATTGCTAATTTGTAGCAATCAAGGTCGGTTATTTCAAGTTTCTTTCAATTAAACTAGTTCTAACTATTGGAGCAACTAGTGGAAGGCCATTTTTGAAGTGGGACTTTATTCTAACTTAGTGATCATCTAGTTAACTGATCAATCAACCGAAAATAGCTAGTGCATGCAGAGAATTTGAGTTCCCTAACTGTGGTGGAGATTCCAAGGCAATGTAACATTATTTGTAGACTATTCTTGAGCGTATAGGTGCTGCATGTAGTCAAATGATCAACCTTGGGAATTGTGCAAGCATTTTGGAGGAAATACCTAAATAATAGGGGCCTAATTTCCTCGGGAATTGTGTAAGGAAATAGGGGCTCAAGAAGGTGCGAAAATTGACTAAGTATGGGTCATATCTTCTCAGTGAGAAGAGAGATAGGTTATTCACTTGTAGGTTATTTTCATATTGATCTAGCAATTGTAATACATCTCTAATCATCATATTAATGCAAGCAAGAAAAAGAGTTTTTAGCATATTTCTTTCCCCTGGAAAAATATTGTGTGAATGTGTTATTTCTAATTTCATGTTTGCGATTGATGTTTTAAATTGTGAATTGAATTCCACAAAGCAGTGGAGTAGGATTGTGTATTTTGATTTAGATTGAAATTTAATGAGAAGTTACAATTCAACGCCATAATTTATACAATACAAGAAACATCTAAAAAATTTGAAGAAGCATACTGCCGAAAAAATAAATTGCAAAGCAACTTGAAACAATATAAAAACAGAGTGAAGGAGTTGGAACATAAATTAAAAGTAGGTGTTGCAACTGGCATAGAACCATAGGCTTCTACACATGGCAAGAGAGATTGTATTGCATTAGATTCTTGTGAAGATGAGGGCTTGCAGAAACCTCCCATTCAACCTAGAGTTCCAAAACAACAATCTTTATACATGTTATCACTGTCAATACATTTCAATGTTTAATATAAAAATGTTTTTTTTATAATGTTTTTGTTTATGCAAATAATGTATTTTTTATGCCATTAATTTCTTGTATTTCAATAAGAAACATATGGTTCTTTGTTATTCATAAAATCAAAAGGAATTACACAGTCAAATCAGAGAGAAATATTGTTTCCACACTAGTTATATCTTATAACCAAAGAAAAATCATGTTTCCACAGTATTTTTCCCCCCCCAAAAAAGAGAATAATTTTGTAATCAAAAGATACAAAAGTACACTTGGTCGATACATAATCCGAATATATCAATCTATCCAGACCAATAGCCTTCTTGGAGAGAATATTTTCCTTGGAATTTATCTCTTTGTAGATAAGTTCATAAATTTTACACCATTCAACATAAAATGTTTCATTATGATCATCGAGGACTATTTTCTTTTTTTGTTAGTCTCATACCTTTTTTATTGGCACTGGGTTGTATAAGATTGTCAACTTCCTTCCTTTGGATTTCAATTACTTCCCCTGGAATTTCTCGATTTCCTCCACTCTACACTACACCATTTATGAAGGATTCAACATCCATTTGATTATGAGTGATTGAATCTAGCCTCAATATATCAATAGTAGTTGCTCCACACACTTCTTGTGTTTCACTATGTTTTGCAACTGCAAAAAAAATTACCTCATTCATTTGATGTGTATCATCGGTCTGATCACACGGACTTGGCACAATTCCTGAAATAGAAAGCATTTACCATTTCAGTTTGCATGTAAAATATGTACTTTAATAAAAGAAAAATGATGTATAACATAAGAAACATCAAAATTGCAAATTCATAAAATTTACATATTTTTACTCTCTTTTTACAGATTTATACACTAATTTTTTACCATGAAGGAAGCATATGACTTTACTTGCTTCACTTTAACTCCATATGTAAAACCATTGATTCTTTCCCAACCCATATCAATATCCTCAGCTTCTTTGCTCCAATTTTTCATTTCATATGAAAATTAAGATTGGCTCCCTTTAACACACCATGACAGTCAATCAATTTCAAGAAACTAACGCAGAATTTGAGGAATGTGAAAAAGTTTTTTTCACGAATGCATATGTCTTCAGCCCCATAAGCTTATTTCCAATTAATAACATTTGTACAGTCTTGAGTGGGCATTTTTCTAATCCTAATTTTGTACATTTGCACTATGTTCTTGATAAAACAATTCAAGACATTAAGTCATTAGTTTTTAATTTTGACCAAGAGACTTACAATTTGTGCACAACTTTAAATAAATCATTCATTGAAACCAAGTGCATAATGAGGTGGAAAATACTAGAGTACGCCATTTTCAACTGAAATCACTTAGAAAGAAGAAAGAATGAGAGTATGACAAACATTTCTTTGAGATGGGTAAAATTGGTTTAAACTGAGAACTTGTCATACTGTCAAATCAATTGCAAGAAAATGACACAGAATTTGAGGAAATGTGAAAGAGGTTTTTGTCATAAATAAATATGTCTTCAACCCCATGGGCTTATTCCAAATTAATGACATATGTACAATCTAGGATGGGCATTTTTATAAGCCCTTTTGACAAAACAATTCAAAAATTAAGTCATTAGTTTTGAATTTTGACCAAGAGACATGCAAATTTTGGACACATGTAAATAAATAATTCATTCAAAACAAGGGTATAATGAGGTTGAAATTAGTAGAACACACTATTTGCAACTAAAATCACTTAAAAAGAGGGAAGAATGAGGGTATGGTGAGCATTTCTCTGAGTTTTGAAAAGCTAGTTTAAAAACTGAGGAAATACCATTTTTTCAATTCAATTACAAGAAACCAACATATAATTTTAGGAATGTGAAAAAGTTTTTTGTCAGATATAAATTTGTCTTCATCCTAATAGCCTTATTTCCAATTAATGACATATGTACATTCTTGGGCGAGCATTTTTCTAAGCCCTGTTTTGTACATTTGCACTTTTTTTCTTGACAAAACAATTCAAGAACTTAAGTCATTAGTTTTGAATTTTGACCAAGAAACATATAAATTATGCACAAGTGTAAATAAATCATTCATTCAAACCAGGTATATAATAAGGTGGAAAATAGTAGAACATGCCACTTGCAACTGAAATCACTTAGAACGAGAGAAGAATGAGGATATGGGAGGAATTTTTCTTAGTTGGGCAAAACTGGTTTGAAAATTGAGAAATTGTCATTTTGTCAAATAAATTGCAAGAAACTGACACAAATTTGAGGAAAGTGAAATAGGTTTTTGTCACAAATGCATATGCCTTTAGCCCCATAGTATTATTTCCAATTAATGAAATTTGTACAGTCATCGACGGGCATTTTTCTAAGCCCAATTTTGTACATTTGCACTTTGTTCTTGACAGAACAACTCAACTTAAGTCATTAGTTTTTAATTTTGACCAATAGACTTACAAATTATGCACAAGTGTAAATAAATCATTCCTTCAAACCAGGTGTATAGTAAGGTGGAAAATAGCAGAAGAAACCATTTGCAACTAAAATATTCTCTCCTCTATCCAAGTATACCGATGTAGCAATTCATCATATCTGCCAATGTTCAAATTGGAACAAATATGCACTTTGGAGCCAAACAAATTACACTCTTGTTAACGAAACTTGAAATGGGACATGATTGGACAAATTATACCTAACCATAAGATATAACCTTGTGTCATGTCTTACAAATATCCTACAAATCTATGTTTCCTGCTTACACATAACTTTCACATAAGGCAAGTCAAAGAAAAACTTAGAATATTGTATGAAATCTAAAGTATAAAGATTCAAGATCAAAGTAAATATATAAAAATGTAAAAGTGTGTAAAATAATAAATAAACAATCCTCAATTTGAATAAATCAGATTGGCCAAGGAATGAAGCTTGGGCATACATTTTAATGAAGCAAGGCAATTTTGCCTTGCTTCACAAAAATGCTTGCTCAACCTTCATTTCAAGGCCAAATTGAATGATTCAATTTGGAGAGTATTTTTTACTGATAAGCAACATTAATACAATTAAATATTTTTTATTTTTCACTTATATGTTTATGTTGTTCAAGAATACTCCATATTTCATGGATTTCATAGGGTAAAAGTTAAGGCTTGTGTGCCTCATATAAATGCACACCAGGAAGTGTAATTAATTGGTAGTGATATAATGATCATTCCATCCTATGGGTCTGTGAAATTGTACCTCAGACTTGTGGTGTGAGAACACCCTAATGGGCCTCAGCCTTGTGGTGTAGCAATGACCTATGGCCTCAATCTTGTGGTGTAACAACACCCTAATGGGCCTTAGTCTTGTGATGTAACAACACCCTAATGGGCCTTATTTCTTGGGTGTGACAACGACCTATTTGGGCCTTCTTGTCTGTGATATGAGAAAATACTATGAAAATGATATGTAGGAGATAGGTTGAGATTTATGACAAATATATCATGACAGACGTATCATCGTTATGTTGCATTGTTATTGCTAATGTTCCCTCTACATAATTCCTTATGATGGTATGGGGTGAATGCAATGTGAAAACCTTGAAAATGTTTTAGAATGAAATTATCTATAGCAAAGACTTCAACCCTAATGAAATTAACATTGTTACTACTCTACTAATTAGTAAAGATATAACAATGTAAACGTTTGTAAAATAATAACATAAACAATCTACAATTTGAATCAATCAAACTAAAATGTAAAAATTAAGTGTAAGGGTAGAATTATTGGTAGACCATATTTTGAATAGAGTATAATTTGTCCTTAGAACATAAGTATTAATTGAGATTAGCTTTTCCCCCATGTAACACAATTTACCAGTAGTATGTATATCAATTTTGTTTCATTCCCCATTTATAAGTTGTTTTATGCAATCATTTTAGAGATAATTAAATTACTCAGTGAATGTAGTGGATTATTGAAATTATGGTTATTCTACTGAGTGTATTTTATTAATCTTTCTTTTTATTTGAGAATACTGTTATTTTATTGTAACATTTATATGCCCAATTTTTTATAGAAAAAAATTACTTGATGGCACTAGACTAGGTGTCATTTTTGCCAACTTTAACATCTCAACATGATCAGATTATTTGACCTAAGTCGGTGCTAAAATCAATCATGGGTGAATCAAAATTTTCTGCCATGGGCGAGTTGAAATTTTAGAATTCCCGTGGGCCAAAACTTCGAAACTAAACACCCACTAACTATTGAACCCAAAAAAAAAAATAGTCTCTTTCTCCTCTGAGATTTTTTTTCAATGTTGATAGGCACGGACCTGGAAAGAAAAGAATAGGCTCCTCTTCCCCCACCTAGGTTTCGATTCGAGAGCTTCAAATTCCACCCATTTTGTGGATTTTAATGGATGTTAACAATTCAGGTGAAGCTTACATGAGATTTTTATTTTTCTCCCTTTCTGGTCCAAAAAATGGAGCTGCAGAGTAAGGCATTGCCAGTTTCGTGAACAAAGGGTGGATTTATGGTTAAATTGCGGGATATTTATTCATGTATTAGTGTAAAATGGTTTGATTATCAAAAAATTTTGCTAAACATCTAGGCAGATTGCGTGTATATGATGGTTGGATGTGTATTTTATATATCTAGGGACATGAGACTAACTAGGAGAAATAGGCCTTAGCTTTGATATTGGGGATGGAGGCAATTAACAAACTTGATGGTGTGGACTTGAAAACGTTTGCTAGATATAGAAAAATGATCAACCAAAACCACTAAAACATTGCAAGCACATCAACCGACTCAAAGGGAATGAATTGATTCCCCAACCACTCATGTATCAAGTAGAAGATTATGGAGGAAATCATTAAGCATAACCACTAAGAATTTTGAACATGAAACAAAGACTTATAATTCTGAATCCACTCTTGGGACACTAATATCTTCTTCCTCCATGCCACATTATTAATTTTTCATTGGTAGCTATGATACAAGGATTGAATACAATGTGGTTTCAAACAAAATCTGGAGATAAGATGTTGGGAAAGTTTTTGTGAATAGGATGAAGGAATCATGCCTTCAACGGTTCAAATACCATATCCATTTTCCATTCTCAAAGATATTGTTGCACCTATAGAAAGCTATAATTCATAACATGGAGAATGACTTTCACATAAGTTAGTCCATAAAAAAGGTTAAATTACAAATGTCTCAGAACTGCAAGAGATTTAGGTGCAATAAAAAAAGAATATCAAAAAACTCTCAGCTGAGCAAACACTCAAAAGAAGGCCAGTTGATGTAAGTATAAAAGTATGGTAAGAACTTGTAAAAACATATGATAAGTTGGAAGAACTGAGGAATTCCAGTGACAAGAGTATCCAAGTATTTGAATTTTCTAATAAGATTATATCAAATTTCTTAAACGTTTTTTCTTTTTCATTTATGCATTATCAAATTAAATTAGTATATGTTTTAGGACAATGCCTCCAAGGCTAGGCATACAAAATGAAGTGCCATGCATCAAAATGGCCAGAAAGGTCTACAGGCCTTGATTTGTACCTTTTTAAGTATATTTAATATGCGAAATGATATTTTTTTATTTTCTCGAAAAAAAAGTAAATTATTGCATATTAATTAGTTTAACTAGTCCATGTGTCATGTTTTAACAAGAGGAAAAATATGGTTGTCATCCAACAAATTTGAAAATGACATGTCACAAAACAAAAATTCGACCTACCTTGTTATCTAGACAGAGAATGAGGTGTTAATCATTGAATTTCAATAAGTTAGTTGGATATTGTTATGTTTATATGTTAATTTGAATTTCTTGCAACATAGAGTAGAGGAAACATACCCTTGTTTTCCATATTTCGCCAATGAAAAATGTTGTACATTCTAATTGTAAAATTGGTGGGAAGATGATTGGAACATGATAGGATAAATGGCATCCTCCTAAGGTAAACAATGGAACGTTTCCCTCTATATCGATGGAATATTACATGTTACCACACAGTATTGTAGGTCCTCGAGTAAGGGAAAACCTAAGTGCCAACCACTAGAGTAAGTGAAAACAATGGGACAAGGACCCATTATTTCTTTAGTAAAGGTCTCCTACACTTTATAAAGTTTCAAGGATGGGAGGAGTCCCAAGACTGCGCTACCAAAATTAGGGTTTTCCAAGTCTTGCCCTTCTTGAAGTTATATGCCATTAGGGGAGATCCCATGGTACTAGGATTGAGGATTAACCCCCCATTTATGGTGCGGAAACAATAATACAGTCAAAACCTTCCTTCTTCCAAGTCACCAAAAAATCCATGCCCAAAGTTCCCAAGGAGAAACAAGCTTAAGCACCTAATTGAACAATGAAAAACATACCTTTAGGTTTGGATTTCCCACCTTCAAACACATTCTCTTGATAGATGGGTGAGAGGACATACTACTAGAATAGGGAGTGGAGATCAAATGGCACAACACAAATCAATCTGCTACAATCATACATGTGTTTCAAAGAAGGAAAATGAATATGGAAAACAAATCAAAGAAACAACACATACTGCAATGTACCAACATATACTCAAATCAACCTGGTGACTTTTATTATTCTCTCCAAGGAAGCCAAAATTATTACACAAGTAATCAAAATGAAAACAATATGATCCATTTTCCACTAGTTCTCATGTCTTTTAAATATTACATCAAAATCAGTTACAAAGGTAATTTCCAAAATATCTATAACTACTTAGGTATTTGTAACTAAAAAGATTTTTACAATGTTACAAAATGAAATTTATCATTGTTGAGGAGTCGAATGACTAGTGGAGCATTGACTTTAAGGATTGCTCCTTGGTTCCACCATTTGAACTTCTCCTTCAATAGGAGTAATCAAGCTTTCACACTTCTTCCAAAGTGCTTCATCTGGGAGTTGATATTGGATCATTTTCTGGAGTGAAATTTTCAAATTTGAAAGCTTTGTATAATCAAGTTTTGCAAAAAATAGTGTCTTCATCAACCAAAGAAGTTGAAAGTCCCTCTTCAAATAATTCACTACAATTATTCCCTTTAGAATTGCAGTCCTCTCATGTGTTTCATCTGCTCTACTTTTAACAACCACTAGTTCCTTTTCATATAGTTCCCAAGAAAGTAGATATTCTTGTTGGTCCCAACATGTAGGTAGACCAACTTTAGTCCTCTAGTTAAATTTTGAATCAAACAAAGATATTGAATTCAAAACCTCCTTTAGTCTATTCTCATCTTAAATACAAAGTAGGTTTTTCTCATTCATTTTATTGATTTCCATAATTAGTCCAGCTTTTTCTGTGATATCTAATGCCCTTAGTTTGGTTGAATATTTTCCATTTAAATATTTGATCATCCTTTTAGCTGTCAATTCTTCTTTTTGTACATTTTGCTTGCATGCATCAATCATTAAATCACACACATTCATCATAATATTTTGTTGATCAATTATATGAATACACTCCCATATAGAATAGACCTTTCGAATGATATCATCCCAAATGATTTGTCTAGCTTCAATTATAGACACATTTCCATTCAATTTGGTTTTTAACTCCTTGATTTCATATTTGGATTCCTATCCTTGATATCAATTTGTTCCATTAGCTAAGTTAGGTTGTCCTGAATTTTATTTAGTTCAACCTTTGAAATTTTGAGTTCTTCCATAACTTTTGTAAGCTTCTCTTAGGGATAATTTGACTCACTTGGGACCACAATAGTGCAAACAAGGCTTTTGATTGATTGTTCTAAGATCTGTAGTTATTCCTGCAAAATTACAATTTCTTTGTTTTTGTCTACTAACTCTCTCATCAACACTTCCTTCTCTTTCTCAACCAAAGCTAGTTCAGTTATTTGAGCATGCTCAATCCCAGGAATTTTCAACTTCTTCCTTAATGGCTGCACCTTATATTTTGTGTTTTGCAACAAGGTTTTCATAACTTCCATGTTTTCTTGATCTATTCCCAATTTAACAATTAGCTTCTCAAACTCCTCATTTTGAATATGTAGTGATCTAGAATTTTATTTTTCTTGCATAAGCTGGTTTGAAACTTTCTCCAAAAGATTTTATGCTTTACTTACTCTCAAATATATTTTTCTTAGGTCATTATAGAGCATTTCCCATGCTTGTCTGTGCAAATTAATCTTGTCATGTAGTGGGATTTTAGCTACATTTATGGATAGATCTAATGTTTTAAATCAGGTCCTACGGGAAGGGACTAAACAACTGGATGCATGAGAGACAATTTTAATAATTTCCTTTCTAAATCAATAGAAGAGAGTAGTCTTGTTTGATAAGTTGGATTTGTGTGTGCTCCTAGCTGAGTTTCCATGTTTCTTCTCACCTTATGACTTCTTTCTTCAATGTATTGATAATTCCTCTATAACACTTATGTGGTGGAGGGATTTTCTTCAATTGAGAATGCTACCAAATTAGTGGAAATAAAAGAGGAGTTAGAGCACTCTGGGTTTCCCAACTGCATTTGAAAACCTAGTTGATTTGAGGGTCCCTCTGTTAATTTAACTTATACCTTTATTTCTTCTTCTCTTTGAACCTTTTTCTCTCTTTTGTAATTGTGATTCTTCTATCTCAACATCAATTTGTTTAGGTATATTTCTCTTCAAGCTCTTCTCCCTCAATACAGGGGTTTGAACATCTATTATTCGCTGCATTTTTCTACCTGGCCATGTTTCTTGATTTTCCATTTTCTCAAATTTTGGCTTGCTTTCATGAATATAAGGTGCACAACTGATATCCCCTCCTTTATTTGAAACTATATGATGAGGGTCCTATTTGCACTTCTCTCCTTGATTAAATCCAAACTCCTTCATCATTTCTTCAACTTGAGGGAGGGCTTGTCTGTTATTAACAATGAATGGCCCAACAATTATTTCTAACTTAAAATTATACCCTTTGTGTGTAGGAACAAAGTGAACTTGGTTAAAATTTAGAATTTTCCTTATAAATTCGAGGGAAAGTATCCTCTTAGACAAAAATATTGGAAAATGATGTGGTGGTACTTCAGCCCCATACAATGTTATTTCAATTTAATATTCAAAAATATACTAGCCCCCCACTCTAGTGTCCTTGCTGAGTTGCAACAATTGTTTTTCTCAGGGGAAAATCCTTAGAGGTTGTTGATTGTTCAAAATAGTATATATAGTGGCCATGAATGATGACAAGTAATAAGAAAATCCCTCATTAGTTTCCTTCTTCCTAATAACACTAGTCCATTCAATAACATATATCATTTGATTATTTGAAAGCCACATATTCAAACCCAGATGACCAAACTTATCAGCATGTACATAAAAGAACATATAGACCAAGATAGAGGGATATCTAAAAAATCCATAAATATGATAGTTTTGAAATTGAAAATTGATATACTTGGCTAGTTAAGAAGGGATATCCAAAACAATATTTGGCTGCAGAATCAAACTCAAAAACCCTAGGGATTTTTCACTTATTATCCTAGTATCATCTTCTCCCAAAAGAGAAAAAATTATAACTAAGACATGTTATGCATATTCAGAAAATAAGGCTATTGGATAATTCATTGCAGGTGGAGGAATTTCGGAATTTGGTGGCGGGATGATTCTAAACAGACATTCCTTATTCTCTTTAGAAAGATGTTTATAAGTGAGGAGTAAGGACTCATCAGCAACGATCTTGGGATTCTTTACTATAAGAACATCAAAATCTTTGTGTATTAGCTCTGAAGTAACCTCAAAAATATTCTCCCCTAAAGAATACATAACAAAATTCCCCTATGGGACAAGGGAAAACCCTAACCAAATGATAAATTTGGGGAAACTATAGGTATGTGGGACAATTACATGATAAAGACCAAATTGGACAAATCAAAAAATATTATCTGAGTCACTAGAACGCTCAGCAATGTCCTGTTGAATCTCCAAAAGGTCCAAGGAGCAATGGGAATGATATACTTCAACTTCTTTGTCCATAAGGGGTTTATGAACATAAGACATAGAGATTGCAATTTTTTTAGTTGATTTTGGGGTTTTCTCCATGTTTACAATTTGAAAGAAAGGACAAGGAAGAAATGTGGAATTGTGACTTACCCAATAACCAGAGACAATGAATAGTCGAATGTTGATGTGCAATCGACAATGTCAACTCTATATGGTGGTCATCATAACTCTGCAACTAGAAGATAAAGAAAATAACAGGACAAAAGACCTTTTAAAGTTTTGTACTGAGCATGAAAAACGAAAAATATTAATGATGTAAGGGGTACGGAAGGGTGACATGGATGTACGAGAGATGACATGGAGGGGTGAGGTAGATTTCTCATGTATAAGAGCCTACTTGCTTGCCTAGTTGGCCTAACAAGTACATGAGCTATTACCAACTTCTGATGCATGGTTTTCATAAAAACAATTAACCACTTCCGAGGGGTCTCCATGGTGGTTTGTGAAAATTGGGGGGACCTATCAGAATGAATTGTGGCCATTTATTTGGAGATGCGTTGCTTAGCCATCCATCTTTCTGATAGGTCCTCATCCCATAATTTTCAATTGCTTTAACATGTCAAAAAGAATTTGATTCCTTAGGTTGATTCCAATGAGTGGCAATCCAACCCCAAACTTGCATGCGATTTAATTTCCAATTTATAAAAGTTTCGAACTAACGTTTATATAGTTTAAGGTTGTGCTTTTAAGCCTGAAAGGTTAGGCTTGTATGAAAAATATAAATAAAACTTTTGAAAAGGGTTTGGTATATAAAAATTACACTTTTACACCACAACTAAGGCCCATTAGGGAATTGTGGTGTTATCACAAATATGAAGTCCCAACGAGGTCATTGTCATACCCAAGAAGTGAGGCCCATTAGGGCTTTGTTACACCATAAGACTGGGGCCCATTAGGGCGCTATTATACCACAAGACTGAGGCCCATTAGAGTGATGTTACACCACAAGACTGAGGTACAATTTCATAGACCCATAGGATGGAATGATCAGTATATCCCTACCAATTAATTGTAGGTCCTAGTGTGCATTTATTTGAGGCACACAAACATTGTCTTTCACCCTATGAAATCCATGCCATTTGGAGTATTCTTGAACAATAGAAATATATATGTGAAAAATAAAAAATATTTAAATGTATTAATGTTACTTATGAGTAAAAAAATACTATTCAAGTTGAATCATTCAATTTGGCCTTGAAATGAAGGTTGGGCATGCATTTTTGCGAAGCAGGCCAAAATTGTCTTGCTTCAATAAAATGCATGCTCGAGCTTTATTTCTTGGCCAATATGATTGATTCAATTTTAGATTGTTTATTTCACTATTTTACACACTTTTATATCATTATATATTTACTAACCCGTAGAATAGTAACAGTTTTAATTTTCTTAGGGATAGAAGTCTTTGTTGTAGATAATTGCAATTTAAAACATTTTCACATTGCATTCACCCCATACTATCATAAGAAATTATGTAGAGAGAACATTAGCAATACTAATGTAGCAAAACAAACATAGGTTTGTCATGATATTTATGTGATTGGTCTATCATGATATCACTTTCATAGGGCTTAAGATATCTCCTTCATGTCTTTGTCATAATATTTTCTCATATCATAGATAAGAAGGCCCAAAGAGGTCGTTGTCATACCCAAGAATTGAGGCCCATTACAACATTGTTACACCACAAGACTGAGGTACAATTTTGCAGACCCATAGGATGGAATGATCATTATACCATTGCTAATTAATTTCAGGTCCTGTTGTGAATTTGTTTGAGGCATTCAAACCCTGCCAACTTTTACCCTATGAAATCCATGCCATTTAGAGTATTCTTGAACAACAAAACTATAGATGTAAAAATTTAAAAATATTCAATAGTATTAATGTTACTTATGAATAAAAAATACTCTCCAAGTAGAATCATTCAATTTGGCCTTGAAATGAAGGTTGGGCATGAATTTTTGTGAAGCATGACAAAATTTCCTTGCTTCACTAAAATACAAGCCCATGCTTCATTTCTTGGGAAATCTATTTGATTTAAATTGTAGATTGTTTATTTTACTATTTTACACATTGTTACATTGATATATATTTACTAACTAGTAGAGTAGTAACAATGTTAATTTTCTTAGGGCGATAAGTCTCTGTTGTAGATAATTGCATTTTAAAACATTTTCAACAATTTCACATTGCATTCACCCCATATCATCATAAGAAATTATATAGAGCGAAAATTAGCAATAACAATGCAGCAAAACAATCATAGGTTTGTCATGATATCTCTGTCATAGGTCTGTCATGATATCTCTGTCATAGGGCTAAACACATCTCCTTTGCATCTTTGTCATAATATTTTCTCATATCACAGATAAGAACGCTCAAAGAGTCTGATGTCATACCCCAGGAACTGAGGCCCATTAGGGCATTGTTGCACCACAACACTGAGGCCCATTAGGGCATAATTACACCACAAAACTGAGGTACAATTTCACAGACCCATAGGATGGAATAATCATTATATCACTACCGATTTAATTATAGGCCTTGGTGCACATTTATTTGAGGAACAGAAACCTTGCCTTTAAGCCTATGAAATCCATGTAATTTGGAGTATTCTTGAACAACAGAAATATATATGTGAAAAATTAAAAGAATTAATTGTATAATGTTACTTGTGAGTAAAAATATGCTCTCCAAGTTGAACCATTCAATTTGGCACTGAAAAGAAGGTTGAGCATGCATTTTTGTAAAGCAGAACAAAATTGCCTTACTTCATTAAAATGCATGCTCAGGCTTCATTTCTTGGCCAATTTGATTGTAACAGCCCTAGGTTAAAATTTCATGTAATAAAGGAAAAATAAGACCAAGGTTATGGGACATGTACTATTCCAAGTTGAATGTTGGGAAAATAAATATAGTAGGCATCACTTTTGGTTTATTTGTGGCTAAGGAAATTGGAAAAGGAATTGGAAAAGGAAAAGTGGCATTAATTGGAATTTAGTTATGAAATGAAAGAAAATAAGATAAAAGGAAGGTGAAGAGACACAAATTTGCATGAGAGGGAAATTAGAAGGAAAATTAAGCAAAATGAAGAAAATAGAAGCCTCAATGATAAAAAGGATTTTGAGGATTAGTTCACATCTTTTAACAATTTGGTTTAACCTTTTTGTCAATTCTATCTTGGGTCAAGTGAGAAAGAGAGAGAGAACCAAGAGGAGAAAGTAAGCAAGTAAGCAAAGAAAGGAAAAATACGAGCAAGAGCAAGCAAGAAAAAGCAAAGGAAGCAAGGAGAAGGTTGGATCAGCAGCTTTAGCGTGAAGCTTTTGTAGATAACGGGTTGCATGTGCGATTTCCTAGTTGAGGTGTGAATGCATGGTATATGCATTTGGTTATTTGGTTCATTTGTTGTCATTGGCATGGGTTTTTTTGGGTTTGACAGTGGTTTCAACCTTGCCTTTCCATTTCCTAGATAGCCATGGTGTGAGGGGATTCATTTATTGGTTGAGCTTTGGATTGCCATAAGATTTCGGATCCGAGTGAGGTGGTCTTAGGAAAATTCCCAAGGGTTGGGGGTGGAGATGGTTTTCTCTAGGAAGCCTTCAATGGTTGGGTGGAGACAGGAAAATTCCTCAAGGTATGGTGAAGGAATTATGAGGCATCCAAGCTTGTTTGGTTTTGTTATCTCTTGATCGTTTTTGGTGAGAATGTTGTAGTTTGAGGGTGGAGGTGATTTAACCTCTATATTCCTATAGTTGTGTGTATGTCTTGGTTTATCCCATGAGATCAAACATTCATGCTTGGAATATGGCACGGATTTGATTTGTTGAAAGAAATATTTGGCTCAGCTCAATCTATAGTCGGGTGGTATATGGAAGTGACTGACTTGGTTGATTTTTCATATGTTAATAAGAGATAGTTTCCTATTTTGATTCATGAGAATTCATACTTGTTATTATGTGGTTTTGATGGTTTTTCTTTCATGGTTAATATTATGATTATATGTTGGTTATAAGCATGGTTCTATAATATGTTCTAGCTATGGATCTTGTTTATGCTTTGATAAGTTAAGGAATGGTTTATGAATGCATGGGTTAACAAGCATGGTTGCAGCTACTTCTGAATAAATTAGACCTTCTAGGTGATTCACAGCTAAAGAACATATATTTACACTCATATATGCATACATGACCTGTAGCTTACATGTTTACCAAGTGTTTGAAGAAATTCATAGTATGTTCTGATCAATCTAGGTCTAGTTTCTAACTCGATTTTGAATGTTTAGCTTTGTTTTAATGCATATTATGATTCTGGAAAGTCTCAGACAGTTCTGGGCAGTTGTCTGGAGGTTGGCCTAAAAAAGTGGCTCAAATCTCAGGACCACACCATCTAAACTAGGCAAGTTGGGTCACAACTCCATGGAGGCAGTGTTGTGCATGTGGTTGGAGGCCTATAGTTGCACCCAAGACTTGTCATGCATGCAATTTGGGGTCTAGGTCAATGAAAAAGAGCCCAAGCTCAGATTTTGGTCACTTAGGGTGGTAATTTGGCCCCTGCGTGCCTTGCCAGTTTGTGGTTAGTTTGTAGGCCCCACTTAACCAGAACTTGGAGGTTGGTTCATGTCATAGTATCACTTTGGTTCACATTTACCCATAGGGCATGTGAAAGTGGGTAAATGTGGGGTGGCATCATTACACTAATTTATTCAAATTGTAGATTGTTTATTTTACTATTTTATGCACTTTTACCTTGTTATATATTTACTAACCAGTAGTTAAGTAACAATGTTAATTTTCTTAGGGATAAAAGTCTTTTTTGTAGATAACTATATTTAAAAAAAAAAATCAACATTTTCACATTGCATTCACCCCATACCATCATAAGAAATTATGTAGAGAGAACATTAGAAATAACAATGCAACAGAACAATCATAAGCCTATCATGATATCTTTGTCATAGGGCTCAACATATATCCTTCATATCTCTATCATAATATTTTATCATATCACATAAAAGAAGGCCCAAAGCAGTCGATGTTGTTATCCCTTACAATTTCTTAAGCTAAGGAGGAAATCGAAAAAGGTAACCTCGAACCATTTTCCAGTTCAGTAGCTAGCCCTACTAAACTAGAGAGGGATCTCTCAAATGATTACTGAATGAATAATTGCAACGAAATAGGTTTCAGGCTAGATATACAAGTTTGTTTGAGTATTTGATAATTTAGGGTTTTTATGTTTGCTAGACTAGGGATTAAAGCAAGTAGTTAGGTCAAGGCCTCAAGTATGTAGTGACAAGGATAAAAAGGGAGATATATATTAGTGTGTTATGGTGAACTTAGAGTGTTTTCAATGTAGTATAGGTCTGAAGGTTCCAAAAAACATAATGAGCATGTGAAAGCATGAATTTATTAGTTTTAGAAGAAAAGGAACATAAACATGATTTCCAAATAAACATAGCTTAAATCTAAGAGTTTTGTCTATATAACTGCAAGGAAAACCATAGGAAGAATAAAAAGCATGAAAAGAGAGATGATTTCATCAATTAGAAGTTAAACTGAAAGAGAACTAACACAATAGACTCACTAAACAAGTATTCATAAAATATAGTTGCAACTGCTCCTTTATTAGCTGTAAAAGAACATAAGGTACCAAGCCTCTCCACAAAAGTCAGTCCCCTCTCACTGAAAGAGGAAACATACATATAGACTCAAAACAACTATTTCCCCACCTTCAGGGGTCGAATCCTTTGGTGGTGGAATAGTTAGCAAAAATTTCTCAACAAATGAGAGGAAGTAAGAAGGTCAAACACAAACTCTTCTTTTAGACTTCAAATTGAGTTTTTCTACCTTTATAAGGCTTCAATTAAACACTAAAACAACCTAGCATGCCTATTAAATCCATAATTACATCATCAAGTCATTAAGACAACCACATTACATCATTAAAAACAAATCTGCTGAAATTTGCAGTGAAAAAGTCTGCTACAGGAAAATAAAACAGTGCAGTTTTTGCATAAGCGTAGCATCGACGTGCAGGTAGTTTTTGGAGGTCTTTTGGAGGTCAAACCTAAAAATTAAGAGAATGGTCAACTGGAATTTTTATTCTAGTTTATAGATCACCTCTAATTTTTAAAAATGGAGCACGGGAAGGCCTTCAAAAACCATTCTCCCAAGGTGGCTCTGTACACGCAGCGTGTGTTCCAGAACAGTGGCAGAAAGTGTGTTTTTCACCCCTTTTTTGGCTTTTCCTCTTCACCAGTTTGTTGACCTGATTCCAAAAGTATATTTATGATATCCTTAGGGAAATATCTATCCAGGCATATATATTTTTCATCATTTGGAGCTCTGAGATGAAAGCGTAGCGCCAAGGTGCTACGCTTAGAGAAATTTTTGAGTTTTTTAAACAGTCAAAAATGCCCAAAATTTTGAAAATGACAAAATTTTCTCCAAATTTCTTCAAAATTGTTGAGTAGGGGTAAAATAATATATGTTATGCCATGAGTGAGGCATCAGCAAGTATCTCAACGCTATCTTTGTCTTTTTGGCCAATTAGGTTTTCCTTGAGTTACTCTTCAACTGCTTAATCCTGACTTGAGATATTTTGTTCCTGGTGTAGTAGTGCATAGCCATATGCCTCTGCAAGTTGTTTTTCCTGTTGGACTTCTTGAGGAGCTACTTCAGGTATCCATTTACCTTATCAAGCCAATAAACCCTATCTTCATTTATGTTTCTAGCGATTAGGTCATCTACCATAATCTGCTCTTTTGGTGGAGAAATTTCTCTTTGCTGCTCAAAAGCTCTTTTGGCTGCTCTAGTCCTAGGTCTACCTGATGTAATTTTCTTACCTTTATCGTTGGACATTTCCATTTCAACCACTTCTTTTCCCTTTGTATCCTCTTTCCCTGAAATTGTTACTTTCTTGTCTTGAATCATCTGGTTCACCTTCAGTTGCAGGTTCTCTTGTTGTATGCATGCTATTAGAGAATTTTCCTCTATCAATTTGCCCTCCAACTTCTTGATTTAAGCCTCTTTTACCCTGATTATTTGATTTTTAATTCTACCCTCTTGTTCCTTCTCTTTAGCTGTCTCATTTGTATCCGAACGAGAGGATTCTTCATGTTGTGAGGAAACTGCTTCTTTACCTGTTGTAGGCTTGGCCCCTTCAACCATCTCTTGAGAAAACACAAGCCTATCACCTCTAGCGTAGGTTTGAGACCCTTCTGACATGTCCTTTCTCTTGGTTGATCTACTTGAAGAAGTGATCTCTTGTTGCATGGATGAGCCTATAGGTATTGTTTTATCATGAGACCTAATTGAAGAAGATGGAGGAAATGCTAAACTAGAAAAATGGTCCCAAGACACAATTGCTTGTGCAAGTTGATGAAAAAATGAACACTTTCACTAGGCCATGATGAGACAAACTAGAATGGTATTTCTCCCCTTGCGTTTGTACCTTCTCTGCCATTTTGACCAAACTTTTATACAAGAAATAGGACAAGTTGACTTGTTGTACACTGGTGAAATGCATGAGAAGTTTCATGTGGTACTTATAAATCCTTGAAAACCTTCCTTCACATGTGAAATACCTCATGATCATTTTCATGAGAGGGGTGTACTTATCCAAAAAATGTTTGAATGGAAAAATATAAGTTGAAGCCACCTGGTACTGTGTTTTTAGGTAAATTTTGTAGCTTTGAAGGTCAAGTTCTTCCCTCTTGAACTAGTTCTCTCCAATGTCTGGAATCCCTGTAGCTATGGAGATAAGTTGGCTTGACATAGTGATCTAGAACCCTTCTATGGTAGCTTTTTCATCTTTAAGCTTAGTGGCAAAGGCACTAGTCAATTGGTCATGATATTTCAGTTCTTCAACCTTTTGACAAAATTTAAGGCAGCCAACATCTTCAAAAGTTTTCGTGACAAAGGGAGAAGAAAAAACCTCATGGGTTGATGTAGGTTCATATCTAATGACATGTCCTCCTCTATGCTTCTTTTTCTCTGAAGTTTCAGAATTCATCTTATCCCTTAGCTCTTAGGATAACAAATTAGGGTTTGACTACATGAAAACAGGGGATTTTGATGGGCTGTGAGGGAATTTAGGGACAATGAGGGGTATGGGGATGTGATAAAATTCTAAGGAAATTTTGGGAAGTATAGGGGGAGTTTAGGAAGCTAGGGAAACTAGAATTACCAAATTTGGGTAAGTGGAAGGCTTCCAAAACGCTAAAACATAATCCTATAGTGAAAAAGAGTGCAATTTTGCTAGGGTTTGGGTAGAAATGATGGAATTTGGGAGTGGGTTTGATGGTAGGTCTATAGGTAAGTGTATTTAATGTATATAATGGTGTGGGGGCATAAAGGTATGAGTTTTATCAACAATTTTGACAAGAAAAGAGTGAAACTCTTGCAAACTGCCTTCAAAAACCCTAGGAAATAGAGTTGCGATAAATGAGCTTAAGTAATGGAAACCAAAAGAGTATGAACCCTAGGGTATAATCACCAACCTGTTTCAAATGTAGGGGAGTGTCACCATGAAGGAGCAAGTAGCTATAGAGGGCCCACACCTTGGAGAAATGATGGCGCTACAAACTGGGAATGTGTGGCAGAGGCAGAGTCTTTTGCGTAGCACAGATTTCAGAACTCAGTTTTGGATGCAAATAACCCTTCTTAGCATGGCATAATCACCTCACTGGAATGATATGGAAAGTTGGACGTAACACTAAGCAAGTGGATAATGAAAAGAGTGAATGGTGAGCTTTCATACATGATGAAAATCGATTTTCCTTTGTAGAATAATAGTGGACCCACCATCAATTTACACTTGGACCTTGACACTTTATTTATTTTATGTGTTTATAATGATATTTAATTTGAGAAAATGAAATATAAACATAGCTATTCAAACCTTAGTGACCAAACTAACTTCCACTATTCTTTTTGACATGAATTTGAATGGTATAAAGACCAATTTTCCAGAATTACACCTAGTGACCTAGTGGTGAGCTAGTGATGACTTATTTATGACCTATTTAGTGGATTATGAACCAAAATGAGAATGGGACTCTACTAATGATGATATGCATCGACCAAAATGGTTTCTTTGACCACGAGATTGAAAGGACTAGTGTAGATTGACTTTCTTAATCGGTGACCAAATTTTATTGAAAAAACTTTTTGAAACTAAAAATTTGACCAGAAACCCTAAAAAAAACTATGTAAAAGTATATCTAATTGGTGGTGAAAGGATGCAAATACTAACACTAACAGATGTCATACCCAAGAACTGAGGCCCATTAGGGCATTGTTACACCACAATACTAAGGTACAATTTTGTAGATCCATAGGATGGAATGATCATTATGTCACTACCAATTAATTACAGGTCCTTGTGTGCATTTATTTGAGGCACACAAACCCTTCCTTTTACCCTATGAAGTCCGCACAATTTGGAGTATTATTGAACATAAATATATATATCTGAAAAATTAAAAATATTTATTTTCATTAATGTTATTATGAGTAAAAAATACTCTCCAAGTTGAACCATTCAATTTGGCCTTGAAATGAAGGTTGGGCATGCATTTTTGTGAAGCAGGCCAAAATTTCATTGCTTCACTAAAATGCGCACCCGAGCTTCATTTCTTGGCCAATCTAATTGATTCAAATTGTAGATTGTTTATTTTACTATTTTACATGTTTCTACATTGTTATATCTTTGCTAACAAGTATATTAATAACAGTGTTAATTTGTCAGGGCTAGAAGCTTGTTGTAAATAATTGCATTTTAAAAAAATTTCAACATTTTCACATTGTTTTCACCACATATCATCATAAGAAATTATGTACAGAGAACATTAGCAATAACAATGCAATGGAACAGTCATAGGTCTATCATGATATCTCTGTCATAGGGCTCAACATATCTATGACATACTCTTTTCTCATATCACAGATAAGAATGACCAAAGAGGTTGTTGTCTAACCAAAGAACTGAGGCCCATTAGGGAGTTTTTGTTTTTCTGCTTGGAAAATATTCACATTATATTAAAGTGGAAATATTCATAGAATACATGCAAAACATATTGGGGGGTCTTTGCCCATCACCCATCTAGGTTCTCTACCCTTGGAGAGGGAAACCATAACTTTCCATAATTTTCAAATCATGTCTTGTGCAATGCATCATCAAAACAATATTTAAGCTAAACATTACAATGTATAGAACCCTCATTTTATGGTGGGACCGAGCCATTGAGAAACAAACCTTGAAGAGAAGATAAAACCTTGAAAAAAATCGTTGTAGGAGGATTCATATTATATTAACATGGAAATACATACATATCATATACATAGACTTCATGCAAAAAATCTTGGGGGGTCTTCACCCATGACCCATCGAGGTTATCTTCCCTTAGAGAGGGAAACCAGAGAACCTTTCCAGAATTTGCAAATCAAGTCTTGTGCAATGCATCATCAGAGTAGTGTTTAAGCTAAACATTACAAAATCCAAAACCGTCGTTCTGTGGTGGGACTGAGCCACCGAGAGAAAAACCTTGAAGAGAAGACAAAACATGAAAAAATTGTTCAAGGAGGAAAACTGGAAGTGCTTAGCTAGCTTTATGATGGCCCTCGGGTGCATTGACTTGTTGTGGCTTCTTACGATCATCGTCGAGAGGGTCAGGCGTATCTTCTTCAGCAATATTCTCCTCGATAATGTAACACCCATATGGGCATGGACGAGGAGGAGAGAGTGGTCGATCCTTCGCCTAATTATGCTCTGGAGGTGCCACATCTACCTGATGCCCATGAACTAGGGAAGGGAAACTACTAGTAGCAAGATCAATTAGGGGATGTGTGACTTTGATGCACATAGAGACAAAAATGGATGGTCTAGGGGAGGATGAGGAGGACAGGACGTTGCGAGGGAATCCAAGGTGAAGTTCACAGGATAGACGTTGCAGGGAGGTGATGGCATTGGAATTGATAGCAAAAAGGTTAGTTATCTAATAGGTGACCTGAGATTTCTCCTTTTCCTAAGACATGAGATGACGAGCCAGAATATTGCAGAGTGACCAGAGAGTGTTGCGACCCCGAAAAGCTTCTTATTCTCCAAATAGGAAACTTGAGGGCGGATCTGGGAAGGGATAGTGTGATCATACATTATCCAGTGTTCATCTGGGATAGGGGAGGTCACTGAGTGACCTTTGCCTCTATCATGCCCAGCACGACAACCTCTACCCATTTCTCTACTCATGGCACAACAGATGGAGTCACTGACATGAATGAAGGGTGTGGACATATCAATGGTAGTAGGAAAGGAGAAAGAGGTTGAAAGAGACTAGACTGTGAGTGGGGTGGTCATCAAGGGAGAGCATATAAGGGTGGCTCTAATGCCTTGGGTTAATATTTCGAGAGGAGGAGTGGGGGAGGGCATTGAATACATTCGTGTGAGATCTTTACAGATATAGACTCGGGCAGGCCTGACAAGACATGGTAGAGGTGACAAAGGAGGGTGTCATCATTCTATCCTTGGGCAGGTGGCAATGGTACGAGGGACACCCAAATCCGGGGACCATTAGGGAGTTGTTACGCAACAAGACTAAGGCCCATTAGGTCATTTTTACACAAAAAACTAAGTTACAATTTCACAAACCCATAGGATGGAATGATCATTATATCGCTGCCAATTAACTTACAGGTCCTGGTGTGCATTTATTTGAGGCACACAAGTCCTACCTTTTACCCTATGAAATCCATGCAATTTGGAGTATTTTTTAACAAAAGAAATATATATGTGAAAAAATAAAAATATTTAATTGTATTAATGTTGGTTATTAGTAAAAAAATACTCTCCTAGTTGAATCATTCAAATTGACCTTGAAATAAAGGTTGAGCGTGCATTTTTATGAAGCGGGGCCAAAATTACCTTACTTCACTAAACTGCATGCCAAGGCTTCATTCCTTGGGAAATTTGATTGATTCGAATTGTATACTATTAAATCAGTGATTATCAGTCGTGGTGTGCATTTATCTAAGGTGCACAATCCTTGCCTCTTACCCTAAAAAATCATTCCAATTTGGAGTATTCATGCATAACAAAAATTTAATGAGGATGAGTAATCGCCCACTCAAATTTAGTGAGGATGTACTTTATGCTATGTGAGAAGGCATGTTCCCCACACATTTCAAAGGTCTCTTAGGTTATGTGTAAATAGGAAGATACTTCTAATTTGTAAATCATAATATATTGGTGAAGCTGTCATATTTTTTATACATATCTTTTATTTTGCAACATAGAGTAGAAGTAACACACCCTTTTTTTCCATATTTAGCTAATGAAAAATGTTGTACATTATAATTGTAAAATTGTTTGGAAGATCGTTGGAACATGATAGGATAAATGGAATCCTCCTAGGTAATATATGGGTGGAATTTTTCCCACCATACCTTGCATCAAATAACTAGGGTCCTTGAATAACACGATCGAATCATCTTTGGTTTTCTTTCATTAAACTTCTTAAATTTTGAGCTCTGCCATGACCTTTGTCAATTTCTCTGAGGGGTTATCTGATTCAACTAGAACCACAATTGTGAAAACATGATTTTTAATTGATTGTTGTAGGCTCTACACTTTTTCCTACAAAATAACAATATCTTTATTCTATCACCTAATTCTCCTATTAATAACTCTTTTATTTTTCAACTTGAGCCTTTTTTCAACTCCTTCCATTGAATAAAACAAAATAAAATTACACATGTCATTTTATGTATACATCTATTAGTCTCAATTTTCTTCAAAGGCTAAGAAAGAGAAAAACTCTATGGAATTGCAAAGAGAAAATTTCCTAAGTCAAGGTCCAAAGATTCCTCTAATAAAGCATGAACTTGATCAAAATGTAGCCAATACAAAGAAAAAACAAAATGACACCTGGCTACAATAAAGTTCTGAATGATGAACAACAGGTTTGAATAGGGCATGTGCCAAAAAGAAACAAAAATAGATTCATTGCTAGAAGAATAAATCCCTTTAACTAAAGATAGATTCATTGACAAGGAAATCAAACTGGGTTTGCCCAGGAATGACAAATGCCCCTCACTTGGAGAGTAAGTCTGCCATAGCATTATGCTCACAAAAAATGTGGCAGAAGGAGATTAAATTGAAAGCTACCCTCATGGATTTAATTTTCTCCAACCAATGTAATATTGATGGCACATCCAGTGTGGAATGGCCTTAGCCCAATCAATAAATGCCTTTGAGTCCCCAGCGATAAATATCTCCTCAACAGTAATCAAAAGGTTGCACAATGTATCACCCCATAGATCCACCACCTTTTCTCTAAAATTGGTGCTAAATCCCTCTGACTAGAAGAAATGGAAGGCTAGGGATGGTTGAAATATGATAATCAATCCACACCCACACTTTGCATTCGTAGAGGCTCCGTAAAAAAAACCAACGGGGGAAAAATTGTCAAGGTTCTTGAAATTCCATCAACGCTTATGACAAATGGGTCTCCATGGACCTATTTCGAGAAAGAAAGCCACAATTTTCAAGGAACTAGATATCGAATCTGGTGATTTATTCTAAAATGTAAAGTCATTCATATAGCAACATATGCCCCAAAATATATATAGTGTTATTGTCCTGAATTCGAGGTGGCAATTTGACCAATTGAGGAGGAAAGATACAATAGAATACTTGTCCAATTACAAAAATAAATTAACAAAACTGGAGACCTCCTCCCAAATGGTGATAATGAAAGGGTGGTTCAAGAAAAGGTGAACAACCTCCTCATATGTTGATCTACACATAATATAGAAATGAGGACCTTGAAATCCTCTCTTGGCACAATTTTCCTAGGTGAGGATTTGATTATGTAACACTAACCTGATGAAGCATTTCAATTTTGTTGGAACCTCCCATCTCCACATACAAGCCATCTAAACTGTGCTATGATCGAGCTGATACTATTTGGTGATATATGTGCATCGCTATTTGGTAGTGATGTTACCACCATCGGAGCGACCAATCCATATGATCCTGTCAGCTTTACTAGACAAATCAATCCCAATGTGACATATTTTAGTTTGGTAGTTTTCCTAATTGATGACATGCATAAGATAGAGATCTAACTTGTATGCATTCGACCATTTAGTAGAGGGAAATACTACGCTCTATGGGTAACCAATTTCTGTTAAGGTGAAGAGCCCATGCACATTAAGAAGCTGAATAATGGGGAGAGAGATGATATGATCCCCCACTAGTCCAATCATAACATCTAAAGTTGAAACTAATGAATATTTTGTTACCACTACCAACCACCCAACTAAGATTGCCACACATCCAAGGTTTTTATTTCATCGAGTTGTGCCATATGAATGAGACATTGTTCTCTAAAATCCTAGCTAATTCCTGAAAACATAAAATGGATCCCACTACAAAATTTGACTCCTAGGAAAGTCATCCCCCCAGATCCAAACCAATACAAGAGTCTTGATTTCTTCAAGACCAACCTAGCACACATCCAATCATATTTATGACAACACTTCTATTCCAACGTTGGAGTAATACTTACTAACCTTTGGCTAGAACAATATCTAGGAAGCATTGTATGAAGATCCTGGAATATATCCTCTAGGAAATATCTAATAAGGGAAATATGTACTTGTCCTGGATGGATCCTAACATTCATCTACTCCAAATGAATATTTTTTATACCAACTAGTATTATCTTCCACATTCGAGAATATTGATGGTGCTCCAAACTCTGGGATGGTTCCCCAACGCTATCAGACTCAATATAGGATAATATTCCACATATATGTCTTACCTGTACACATCCCAGTATCCATAAATGGATCAAATTCAAATTCCAAGTTGGTGACCAACCATACCAATTGCATTAACTTCTTTCATAGTACCAACTTACTTCACCCACCAATGGTCCCTATTCCAGATGAATATGCCACACGAATTGGGAGACTAGGGATTGACTCTAAGCGCCTCTCTCATTAGAAGTAGAAGAACATAGTTGTTACCTTGAAAAGTGCATATGAGACATTCTCCACTTCTCTCTTCCAGCAATGTATAGCTAATATCCTAAGAAAAATCACAGCATGGCAATATCAATCTTAAGCGTAGTTGTTAACAGGCCCCACCAGTAGCGACTTTCAGTAGATCCCGAATAAAAGTAGGCACAACCTGCACAACACCAACAACATCTACACCAGCATAGACTGCATCTATCTAGCATCAAACACAGTTCCATCCTATTTTACCTCCCTGGTACCTTTCTTCCTCTAGGCCAACCCCTTTTAACTTATTGCCACACACTTACTCAGTGAACCACCTTATAAGTGAACTGTTCTTAATCTTTTCATGTATCCTCTGTACTTCTGCTACGATGTATCCATGGAATTAACTTGCATCTATTCCAATGACATCACCATTACATACTACACCATGTCCATTTACATCCATAGAAACATCTGACATTCTCCATTAGTAGCTGGAGATTTAGGGATTATGAACTTACTATTATGCTTGTTCCATCGTGGGAATGCACATTAGAAATTGATATGGATGGCTTCCACGATTCTTTTATAAATCTCAAATATTTTGTAACAAAAAACTTGTAGAAAACTTTGCCTCACTAGCACTTTTAAATTGCTTCTCTTGACATTTCTTTATAATATGTAGTGAATTTGGTTTAAGCACTATAAACTTGTGCACTCTTAATAAAATTAACACTAGTTCTTAGCTCTAGACATATACAAACTTGTACCTCGAGGCTTCTCTACCAACTCACATGCAAACTTGATCCCCTACTCTCACTTTCTACATGAGCTACGGCTTGCAAGATTCCAACACCACTTTACTACTCTGATGTTTTAGCAACAAAATTATACCACAATACTTCCCTGAGGTTTTACCATTAAACTTACATGCAAAAATCTCCATTTACAAGTAGTATCACACATGGTAGCAACAACACCAGTGTTGATGCACCAATCATCACAGTGCAGAGTTCCTTCGAGTACAATGTGGTTGCTTAGTAATTTCTCTTCGTTACTGCTTTTCAAATGTCCACAATTATGAGGCTAATGAGTAGAAGTGATTTTTCTAACAACCCCAACAACTATGAGATTTTAATCACTAACAACATGTCAACATATATATGTTTAGAAGCATACCTCTTCAAACACTTCCCTTTTACCACGGGAGTTTCAATAGCCATTGTTGCACCCTACCACATGGCCAAGTTTCTTGATTTTTCCATTTTCTCAAATTATGTTTTGCTTTCATGAATATAAGGTGGAGAAATAATTTCCACCCCTTTATTAGAAATTATATGGTGAGGGTCGTATTGCCACTTTTCTCCTTTCTCAAAATCAAACTCTATCATCATCACTTCCACTTGTGTAAGGGCTTATCTTTTGTTTACAATAAATGGCCCTATATTCTTCTTTATCTTGAAAATATACCCTTTTCGTGCAAGAACAAAATGTACTTGGTCAACACTAAGACTTTGTCTTATAAATTAAAGATAAAATATCCTCATAGGCAAAAAGACTGGCCTTGAAATGTACGTTGGGCATGTATTTTTCTGAAGCATGCCAAAACTTCCTTGCTTCACTAAAATGCACGTCTGGACTTCATTTATTGGCCAATCTGATTGATTAAAGTTGTAGATTATTTATTTAATTATTTTATAAATTGTATATTGTTATATATTTACTTTGATCGTAAATATTTATACTTCAGATTTCATACAACATTCTAAGTTTTTCTTCGACTTGTCTTATGGGAAAGTTGTACCAAGGAGATCTATCTCTAGGTGTTATCTCTTTATCTATCCCTTGGCAACATTTAAACCTAATTACTACTAAAATAAGGTCATCCAACCTTACTTATAGGGTTTTAACCAAGAAACTATAAGTTTCAACTATTAAAATTCAAGTTTGATTTTTATTAGTCCATCACCTTACTCCCAAACATTCCTGGTGTGCATTTATTTGAGGCACAAAAACCTTGCCTTTTACCCTTTGAAAACCATGCAATTTGGAGTATTTTTAACAACGCAAACATATATGTGAAAAATTAAAAATATTTGATAGTATTAATGTTACCTGTGGGTAAAAAGATACTCTCCAAGTTGAATCATTCAATTTGACCTTGAAATTAAGGTTGGGTGTGTAATTTTGTGAAGTGGGCCAAAATTGCCTTACTTCACTAAATCGCATGTCCAGGATTCATTTATTGTCAATATGATTAATTCAAATTGTAGATTGTTTATTTAATGATTTTACACACTTTTGCATTATTATATCTTTACTTATTCTTCTTTTCCAAACAAAAAGTAAGAACTAGTCATATTTATCTTTGTTCTCCTTACCTATTTATCTTCAAACCCTAACTAGGCCACTTGACCTAATCTTAAACTTAAAACCCTAAAAAATATGTACAACATAGAAAAACACTAAAATAGACCTTGAAAACCCTAGGTGTTATCTCTTTATCTATCCCTTGGTAACATTTAAACCTAATTACTACTAAAATATGGTCATTCAACATTACTTATAGTGTTTTAACCAAGAAACTACATGTTTCAACTATTAAAATTCAAGTTTGATTTTTCTTATTCCATCACCTTGTTCCCAAACATTCCTTGTGTGCATTTATTTCAGGCACATAAACCCCACATTTTACCCTTTGAAATCCATGCAATTTGGTATATTTTTTAAAAACACAAACATATATGAAAAAAAAATAAAAAAAAATGTAATTGTGTTAATGTTACATATGATTAAAAAAAACTTTCCAAGTTGAATCATTCAATTTGGCCTTGAAATGAAGGTTGGGAGTGCATTTTTGTGAAGTGGGCCAAAATTTCCTTATTTCGCTAAAATGCATGCCTGGGATTCATTTATTAGCCAATCTAATTAATTCGAATTTTAGATTGTTTGTTTAATGGTTTAACACATTTTTGCATTATTATATCTTTATTTAGACTTCATTGCTAAACAAGGAATAAGAACTAGTCATATATGTATGCATTCTCCTTACTATTTATCTTCAAACCTTAACTAGCACTTGACCTTATATTAAACTTAAAACCCTAAAAAATATGTACAATATAGGAAAACCCTAAAATAGACCTTGCAAACCCTAGGTGTTATCTCTTTATCTATCCTTTGGCAACATTTAAACCTAGTTTCTCCTAAAATAAATTCATCGAGCCTTTACTTATAGTGTTTCAACCAAGAAACTACAAGTTTCAACTATTAAAATTTAAGTTTGATTTTTCCTAGTCCATCACCTTGTTCCCAAACATTCTTGGTGTGCATTTATGCACAAAAGCCATTCCTTTTACCATCTTAAATCCATGCAATTTGGAGTATTTTTAAAAAACACAAACATATATGCAAAACACTAAAAATATTTAATTGTATTAATGTTATATATGAGTAAAAAAATATTCTCCAAGTTGAATCAGTTAATTTGGCCTTGAAATGAAGGTTGGGCGTGCATTTTTGTGAAGCAAACCAAAATTGTCTTGCTTCACTAAAATGCATGCACAGACTTCGTTTATTGGCCAATACTATAGCATTCTAACTTTTCCTTCAACTTGCCTTATGTGAAAGTTGTGTATAAGTGGGAAACATATTTATGTAGGATATTTGTCAGACATGATGCAAGGTTATATCTTAAGGTTATGAATTGTCCAATCATGTCCCATTTCAAATTTTATTACCAAGAGTGTAATTGTTTTATCCTGGGAGTGCATATTTGTTCCAACTATGGTCATAGCCAAATATGATTAATTGTTATTCAGACGGACTTGGATTTCAGTGTACAATGTTTCCTTTATGAAAATGACTATGTTATGTTGCATAAAAAATTATATTTAAGTTGGAAAGATCATTATCACACAGTAAATTAAGTACAGGTTCTGGTGTGAATTTATTTGAGGCACACAAACCTTGACTTTAACCCTACAAAATCGATCCAATTTGGCATATTCGTGCACAACCAAAAAATTATATGTGAAAAATTAATGTTAATTATGAGTAAAAAATACTCTCATAATTGAATAATTCAATTTTGGCCTTGAAATGAAGGTTGGATGTGCATTTTTATGAAACATGCCAAAATTTCCTTCCTTCACTAAAATGCATGCCCGGACTTCATTTATTGGCCAATCTTATTGAAATTGTAGATTGTTTATTTAATTATTTTACACACTTTTTTAATTATTATATGTTTACATTGACCCTTAAATAATTTTTCTTCAGATTTCCTACAACATTTCAAGTTTTGCTTCAACTTGCATTATGTGAAAGTTGTGCATAAGTTTTTCTTCAGTTTGACGTTGGGCAAAACAATTGTCCTTTTAATTCAAAGTAACAGTTCCAACTCTTCACATTAATTGTTAGTCTAGGTAAGTTTTGTTATTGCAAGGCTATTACACAAAATATATGCAAGGGAAAATGATGACTAGTGCTAATGAATGTCAAACTCAATCGTTGTAATCACACTCTCAACAATTCAACGCTCTAGTTGTTACACTCTCAAACCTTGTTCAGACTCTCAAGAAATAAACACACAATACAGAATAAAACCACTATGTCACATTGTCACTCTTATTAAAAAAAAGAGCACTTCTAGAAACCATTCTCTCAACAAATGTTGAAACACACATTCAAATGATATGTACACACCATCAAACTGTAATGGGAATTAAATAATAGTCACACAAACAAAGGGACTGGTCCAAAACCTATGTTGTTACACAGTACAAAGGTTAGGATTTTGCAATCATTAAATCGTCAAAAAGACAAATAATAACAATTATAAACAATCACACATGAATTATAATTGAGAGGAAATAAATCAAACAGCTACAATACCTTCTTAACAGGTGATCCCTACTAAGAAGGAGGGTCCTTCCTTTCTAGCAGGGGTTGGTACACTACACAACACACAAGCTAGTCAACAAAAAGGTATGGTGTCATTCCACGATTTACTAACATTTATTAGAATTTTTGCATGTTTTACATCATTGGAATGACATCTTAGTTGTAACTTAATTGAAATTGTATTATGGTATATATGTGCACTTTTATATGATGTAATATGATTATGATTCCATTTCATATGTTGTAATATTAAAAATATACCAGAAATATTAAATATTGCATGCAATAAATAATAACGTTTCATTTTGAATGTATTCTTTTGTAGAACGCGGGTCTTCCAAAAGATTGACTTGATCTTGAAATCGATCCAGATTATGTTAGGTCTAGTTCAGACGTTCGAGACAGTGACAATAAGGTAGAATATGGAAAGGACACTGAGGGAAACGATGACAATGATGGAAATGATGATGATCATGATAGACATGATGATGATGATGAACAATCTACTTGTAGTAGCCAATGACATTGATCATATAGACTCCATTATAAATCATTGTTGATAAATTGTTATGATGTCTCTTTTCATGTTTATTATCATATGTATCATTTTCACCTACAATACCATATTGAGTTGTATCATTTTAACATGTATCATTTTGACTTATATCATTTGGACATATATTATCTGGGCCTGAATTATATGTAGATGGTCATAGAACAACAACTTTGTTTATTAATAATATAAAATATAGGGCATAGTTTGAAAAAAAAAAGTATCTTGTTTTTTTATTCCAATGTTGTGTTGAAAAAACTATACTCTATAAATATCTATGATGTGAAACAAAGTGACCGATCAAACGAGAACTATTACCTCAAAACGAGAACTCTAGCCAAAAAAACAAGAAAAAACAGTGTGAAAACAAAAAGCATTGATGTTGGAATAATTTTTTTTAAGGGTAAATTTTCAACATTTTTTAAAAATGGAAGTAAAAACCATTTTTTTTTGTGCAAAAAATACCCTGAAAATGAAAAGTGTTAACGCTGGAATAATGTCCTTTTTTTTCGAAGTAAATTTTCAACATTTTTTAATAATAATGTTAAAGATAAAATATCATGACTCTAGAAAACCTTAAAATTCCAGCAATATGCATGACATTAAAGATAAAATATCATGTCTCTAAAAAGTCTTAAAATTCTAACGATTTTCAGAAATGGCATTAAAGATAAAATATCATGCCTCTGAAAAGCCTTAAAATTCCAACGATTTCAGGTATGGCATTAAAGATAAAATATCATGTTTATGAAAAGCCTTAAAATTCCAATAATTTTTAGCCATGTTGTTATAATTGTTCTCAACCATAGCATTAAAGATAAAATATCATGACTTAGAAAAAACTTAAAATTTTGACAATTTTTCAACCATGGAATTAAAAACAAAGATCATGACCACAAAAAACCTTAAGTTTTCAACATAATTCAACCATGACATTATGGAAAAAAATTATTTGTTAAAAAACTTTAAAAATGAACACCTAAGTGAAAGACTTATTATACTAAGGGTAAATACTTTTTTAAATATTAAAAGTATAACGATTTTAAAATCTTAGCCTAAGAAAATTTGACACATTGCAACAAAAAATTAAAAATCAACCATCAAATTGACATGCAGTGTAGGCGAACTCAACCCATTATAATGAAAACTTAAGGACCAACAATTAAATTAACACATTGTTGGGGCGGACTTGGTCCATTATAATGAAAACTCTAAAATCAACTATCAAATTGACACATAATAGGATCGGGTTGCTAGTCGATGATCAGCACGGACCCTGCAAAAAAAAAATGAAGTAAAACAAAATAATATATATATAGATATATTATATATATATATATATATATAAATGAAATACAAAAACGAAAACAAAAATGAAAACATTGAAAAAACAAAAACAGAGAAAACACAAAAAGTTTAAAAAATAATAATAATAAAGTAAATAAAAATATACAATAAACATAAATAAAAATAAAAAATAAAATTTAAAATTAAAATAAATTAAAAAGCATGACAAAAAAATACAATATAAAGAAATATACATATACATAAAACAACATAAAATATATATAAAAAGCAAAACTAACTTATAAAAGATAAAAATTTAAACAAAAAAAGTAAAAAACAAAAACAAAAAATAAATAAAAGAGAAAAAATTTCAAAAAAACACCATTTCTTAAAAAAATAAAAAAACCAAAAAATTCATTATTGATGGGATAATTAAAAAAAAGCAAGATAAAAAACAATAAGAAAAACTTTAAAAGAAAAAATTAAAATTAAAAACATTTAAAAAAAAAAGTGAAGGCTTGTGTGCCTTGGGTGGGCCACGTTGATTCCCGGAATCAACCTAGCTCGCCCAAGCCCGTGAGGCCTAAGGACTAGGTGCACCAGAGCGTGTAGCCATAATCAACTTGCCTGCCCCAGGGCTATGGGGCTTGGGGCCTAGGCATGTCCCAGGCGCAGGACACCCATCCTGCCCAAGCCCCAGGCCCCGCAGCCATGTGGCAGGGAAGTCGATTCTGGTAGCACACCTCACTCTCCCAGGCCCCGTAGGCCTTGGGTGGGCCAGGCTGGAATTGACCTAGCCCACCCAGGGCCCAAGGGACTCGAGCCTAGGCAGGTCAGTCGATTTTTAAATTTTTTTTTTAATGTTTTTTTTAGTTATTATTTTTTATTTTATTTATTTTATGATTTTTTCAATGGTTTATAATTTGGTTTTTTGAATTCTTTTTATTTCTTTATTCTTATTTCAATGTTTTTTTTTCATTTTTGTTTTTAAATCTCTTTTAAAAAATGTTTTATTTTATTTTTTTTTTGTAAGTCGAAATTTCTATTAATCAAGAAGTGTATACATGGATATCAAAAAGCATGTGGTCTCACCTCGACCACATTTTTTGACCAATGTGATGAGCATACAACATACAAAAAGCAAAATTTTCATCTTAGAAGCCTAAAATTCTAGAAAACTAACAAAACAAGAAACACACCAATGAACATTATCAATCGTCGGATGTAATTGAAGCAAGGTTGTCTGGACTAGTACCTGGGGAAGGTGGTGGATGACACATGCAACTGACGTGGTGCTTAAAGTGAACGAGCCAGGTTTCGAGTTTTTTAACCTTTTTAGTTAGCAAATTTTGGTCATGCTAGACTACGACCACCCTCTCACGACCATGGCACTCGAAGTACTGGAATTGCTCAAATTTTTCCATGACACCCTCGTGCTCCTCCTTGCGAGCTTGATCATGAGCGTCCAAATGAGCAGAGACAGATTGGAGCAGTTCAAGAATTGCCAAGAAGGGACCTAACCTCCTGGAAGACGTCTCACCCGTGAATCTAGAATGACCTTGGTTGGAGGCACCTTGCATTGCTAAGCCACGAAGATGACCTTGGCCACAACCACCCACACCTGCATCACGACCGATTTGTGAGACAATTTAACGAAGGTAGCCCGCCTTCGAAGTAACTGACGAGCTACGACCCCCACGACTAGAACCTCTTGCTCCCCGCTTGGAGCTTCCCCCCCAAACAAAAAAAGCATCACCTTGAGACCCAACGGGGGGTAGTACCTTCTGGCTTCATGAGAGCAAGTGTGCGTGAGGAGTGGGGACAAGGTTTCATAATGGAGTGCAAAAGGGATCTACAGAACCAGAGAAGAGGAACTTCCCCCAAAATAGCACCTATCATCTAGAACCAACCAAGATCGACTACAGGCCAAAGAAAGAAGGAGAACCAATGCCAAGAGCCCTGCCACCTTAAATTTTCCACCCGAGAATAGCCAAACCAGGCCAGAGAGGATAGAAACCTGAGGGGAGAGAGTTGTGTAGAAAGAAACAGACACCCAAGACAAAGTTGAAAGGCAATAAAAAGCCAGCACCCAAGAAGAAGCGGAACAACGAGGGGTGAGTTAAAACCAGAATCCCCAGTAAGCAGGAGCTAGAATGCGAGAAATCCCAGAGACCATCGACACCCTAGACCAAGAGTTACCACCCCAAGAACAACAACACCACCTTCATACACAAAATTGTGAAGGCAAGGATCATCGATTTGGCACCAATCGTTCCAGAAACATCCCTTGAGTGGCCAAGGCAGAGAACCATGGGAGCAGAGGGAAATTAAGATAGGAGACGACCAAAACCAACAAAGGAGCATCCGCCATAGAGGTTCGAAGTAGGAGGTTTCTCAGGTAGTTGCAGAGCGCGAGAGGACGATGTTTAGGGCATGCCTGTGACAGACTAAACAGACCACCACCCTGGAGCAGATGCAGAAGAGGATGCTAGCAGGGAGAGACGCGCAAAATAAAAAAAATTGTTTGACAACTGTAGGGAATTGCCATCGATGGGATATAGCCATAGGAGGAACAACGCCATTACACTGAAACAAACACAGAACAGAGGGAATGAACTATTTACAAAAGCAAACTTAAGTGAATTTACTATGGCGTGGTGGAGGGGTTGCTGCCCTGCCCTCCCCCACCTTAAACACTTAACACTTGGCATTTGTCATGTGACGGGTCGCTGCCCTGGTCTAACACCCCCATCAGGGATTTTTTATTTTTTATTATTATTTTATTTAATATTTATCTTGTTTTCAATGTTTTTTAATTTAAATTTATTATTTTTTATTTTTAAAATTTTATGTTTCTTATTTTTATTTGTAAGGATTTTTTATTTTTTTTATTTCGCAGTTTTTTTTTTGTATGTTTTATTTTTTTTTAACATTTTTTTGTTATTTTTACTTTAAATATTATCTGAATCATTTCTTTTGGGGAAAAAACTTAAAATATATCATCACCGTTGAATATAAAATTCATAAATATTAATAAAAATTTGTTATTTTAACCTTTTTATTCAATTTTTTTCATAAGAAATATTTTATTTAAAATGTCGTTTTTAGTGAAAAGGTCTTGAAACACATACTTTTTTAATTATTTTTTATATGAAAAATGTGTATTTTTTGTGGATGTGGTTTTAAAAACTTTATAATTTTTAGTGACAACTATTTTATGTGTACTAAAATATTAATTTACTATATATTAATATATAAAATAAAAAATTCTAACCTCAAAATGTTAATGTTATTATTTTTTCTGAACTTTGCAACATAAATTAAAAAGTTCATTATAAAAAAACATTGCAAATAAAAACAAAAAACAAATGTTCAAAAAACACTTTAAAAATAAACATCTTAGGATGAAAAACAAGAAGAGGAACCAAAGAACTTGAAAATTGGTTAAATAATCAACATTTAAAAAAATATGTGCATACTTAGGACATACGAATATTTAAAGCGTCAAAAATGTCTTTAAATAGAAAATTGATGTTTTTCAAAGTCCGTATGAAAATCACCAACATTTAAAAAAATGTATTCACACTTAATACATTAGAAAATTTAAAGTGTCAAAAATAAGCCCTATAAAAAAAGGGGTTGATGTTGCATAAACAATTTTCAAAATCAGTATGAAAATTGCTAACATTTAAAAAAATGTTCATACTTAATGCATAATAAAAATTGAAGTGTCAAAATATGCTCCAACAAAAAAGGTGTATTTTGAATCAACACTTTTCAAAATCGGATGATTTTTCTTGCCAGCTGATAATAAAAAAAGGGTAATCGGTAAAGTTCTTGCTTGATTAGTAACTATGTTGTGAATTTGGGCATGCATTATGTGTAGCTAGTCATGAATAACAATTTTTTTTATTAATAATATTAAAAAAAACAGGAAGCAAAACTTCCAACTAAAAGGAAGAAAACCATGAGGCTAACAAGGAAGCAATCTTGAGAGCAAAAAGGAAGCAACAATGGAAGCCAAATAAGAAGCACATCAGAAGCAATCTTGGAAGAAAAACTTGGCATTACCTAAGAAGCAAAAAAAGAAGAAATTTCAGTAGCAAACCAAGAAGTAATAATGGAAGTAATACTAGCATCCAAACTTGGCGTTAACTGAGAAGCAAAAATAGAAGCAATTCAGGTAGCAAACAAAAAAGTAATTATGGAAGCAAAACTTAATGTTACCTGAGAAGCAAAAACAGAAGAAATTCAAGTAGCAAACAAAGAAATGATAATGGAAGTAATATTAGAATCCAAAATTAGCGTTCCCAAAGAAGCAAGAAAATAAGTCATTTAGATACCAAACCAAGGAGAAATAATGGATGCAATATTAGAAGCAAAAAGAGACATTAGAATGGAAGCCATAATAGAAGCTAAAGAATATTCCATAATGGAAGCAAAGATAGATGCAACAAGTGGCACCATTTGGGAAGCAAAAATTGACGTTATGATGGAAGCATAACTTGGCGTTAATTAGGAAGCCAAAAAAGAGGTTATTTTCAATGCCATACTAGAAGCAAAATAGGAAGCACAAATGGGAGAAAAACTAGAAGTACAAATGGGCGCAATAGTGGAAGAAAGAATGGAAGAACTAGTTTCTGTCGCTATTCTAGGCTTAAATCAAGACGCCCATCTGTACATGTCATTTTTCCCCGGATTTTGCGATATTACATGAAGCCAATTTGCACACTCAGAAACACTGGATTCTAGTGCTATTTGCGGCGCTAATGGTCTGTTTTGTTGTAGTGAAGGAAAACTTATTAGCAAAAAATCCTCAACACACAGTGCAAGGATACAAAGGAAGCGTGGGATTACTTTTTAAGTAAATAGACATGGCTTCTGATTATTCCCTCGCCTTCCTACTATAGGTTGGGACGACATGGGGGGGGGGGGGGGGGGGGGGGGTGGTAACGATGCGTTTGAAAGAAAATAAAGAAAAGGAAAAGAAAAGAAGTAAAGCTGGAGAAGAATAAAACATAATTATAAATAGAAAATATGGAAGAAAGGAGGTTGTCTACCAAGAAATAACAAGAAGGAAGTAGTTGATTGAAGAATACTTGAAAATATATGCAATCAACTGAAATTCAGAAAATAGCACGGGACAATAAACAAAAACTATGTGAGGCGATAAGAGAAGAATACCAGAGTAAGAAACTACAAACTTGAGAGCATGAAAGCGAAGATCCACGGGGCTCCTCAAATGATTTGAGAGGTGTAGCATCATCCATTCCGACAGAGAATAATGGTCTACAAATAATTCCGAGAAGGCAAGTGGACTAGATGGAATTTGATGACACTAGACCTGCAATACCTCAAATGTCGACTATATCAATATCAAGTCCCGTTGTTAAAAAATTCCTTCAACAAACATCACATATTTATTTAAGAATACTTGTTGTTTGGCCTAAGGAGTGTGAACAAAGAAATTAGCCAGAAATTAAAAATATTGTTGAGAATCAAACAAGCAGTGAGAAAAAAGAAAATGAATAATTACTTGTCCAGCTTAAAAATATAATGACCATACCCCCCTGTCGCAATTAGTATTCGTCGAATAAGTCAAAATTATAAATCTAGTTGATGAAGAGTCGCAACTTGAAGTAAGTCATGTTACCGAGTATATAGATAGATTGTGCCAGATCGATGAGTCATTTCTTGAAGACACCATCGAAAAGAAAGAAATTAAAATTCTATTGAGAAATTAACCAGACGTCGATCCTATTGACACCGACTAGTCAAGTAATCTTGGAATATTTGCAACACCGAAGCCTCCAAAAATTAAAATGGGATTAAATCGCATACCCCTCTATGAGGGAGATGAAGATCCTAAGAAGCATTAGCTCTTTTGTGAGAAGTTTTTGTCTATGAATGATATCACTGATGAAGATAAACAAATGGAACAATTAGTAACAACCTTGAGGAAACATGCATTAACATCGTATATGAATCTTACTGAAATCAACCAAAATTAAAAGATGAAATCGAAACCAGTTTTCTTACTTTCTTAAAGGACCAAGATGTAAAACACTTGGCCACACAAAAGTTAAAGTAAATCAAGCAACAACACAATGAAACAGTGTGCAAATATGATAAAAGATTTAAATATTTATTGATTCAAATCCCATATATCATCGACGAAAATTTATTAGTTCAGTGGTATGTGGTTGGTCTCCTCCAAAAGATCCATGGGCCATTAACAATGCATGAAGTCAAAACTTTTGAAGAAGCTCTCAAGATGGCCAAATGAATCAAAACCGATGATGAAGGTCATTCAACTATCTCATCGACTGATAATAAGCTTGAAGATAAAATTGAGCAATTACAAAATTATTTGATGGCATTAACATTTTAGAGGAACAATCCATGGTGCACTAACTATCGAACTAAAGGATGCATCAACGATAATTGTAAGTGTTTCGATTACTTTGATCAAGATATCTAATGAGTACAATCTGGCATATACAATGACATATTCCAAATAGCATCAAATCATACTACTAAAGATTTTCAATACAGTCTTTCTAACTCTAAACCAAAATGGTGCACCATCTATGAATATAATAGCCATTCAACACAAAAATGCCAGCTCAATGGGAAAAATAAGTTGAATTATCATGCCATCTATCATGATTATTCTATAGTAACATGTTATGTGTCTATAATTGTGACATTTATGGCATTCTATATTGTTCGTGAACAATGGGGAAAAAGATTCATAACTTTTGCTGGAGCCAATAGGTCCTCTAGTTTTATAGCTTGCAAGCATATTTCCAAAGGAATGATAAATATTTCTTTTGCTATAAATACTCTTGGTATCGTCCCTACAATACTTTTCCTTATGCCCGAAATTAGTACATGAAAAACAACGTCCAAGGAATATGGTATGATACCTAGATGAGAAAACTTCCCTTGATCTTTTATTTGGAGGAGGTTCAATCCTTGGTTGATTCTCATTGTTACTTGCATAGAGAGAAGATTCCTTGAGGTCATTAGCATAACTAAATTTAGGAAAGGTAGCACTTCCAACAATCTTATGGATTTCATTGTGATTTGGCTTTTGGAGAACGATGACATTGCTTTTAGGTTTTTTCTTATAATTTAGCCTTTAAAGATTTATCTATATAACCAAGTTCCCTTTTGTCAAATGGTGATCTCTAATGATTGAAAATTTCATCCAATGATTAAGAATTCTTTAGACTCTTGCATAGCTTGTCAACTTCATTTCTCAGTAAGAGAATCTCTTCTTCAAATTTCTCAGAATCTCTTTCTTTCTTCATCAATTGGATTGTCATTACTTCTTTTCTTTTCTTAGATTCTTATAACATAGTTGTCAGGGATATGACTTCTTCTTCATGTCTCCTTTCTTGTTAACCAAATTTTGCTTCAATCTTGTTAAAATTATTAGATCTTTCCTTAGGATGGTTTGTCAAAATGTATTTTCTCTAATTTCTACTTATTCTAAATGGAGTCTTATGAAAACAACTTCTTCCTTTGTACCATCAACATCTTGCATCGGATTTTATTGTTCTTTATTTTTTTCCTCAATCTATTTATTTATTCTAGAGTAGCCACAAGCACTGCTTTAAGGTCTATTTCAGCCTCTACTTTAAAGTCTTCTTCATCTTCATAGTCTTTCATTCTTTTGGTTCCTTCATCTATCTATCGAAGGCTTTGATTCTTGATCATTTTTTTTTTGTGTTCCACATACTCTAGTCCTGGCTCAACAAATACAGACATATTCTCCTTATTTTTTTTTGTATTTTGCATGGCTAAAGAACATTGACCCCCCTTGATTTTTATAGAATCTGATAGAATACTCAAGATTGCTTTCATCGCTTTTGTATTGTATTCTTTTGACTCATTTGTATATGTGATTCCAATAACAATTGATTCCCATACTTCACAACCAAGAATCATGAAATAATGCCTCATTTGGACTCTCCCCAAATCATACTTTGTTCCACCAAACAAAGGAGCTAGGAAAAGAAAACTTTCTTCAATATCTTTAAAAGATTTTGTCAACATACCATTGGAGGGGGCTTCCTTTGAACACTTGGAGGATTGTTTTCTTGACCTTTCCATATTCTCTAATGGGGATCTTCCTTATGGTTGTCAACCTATAACTTGAAGGAACCTTGTTCTAATACCAATTGTTGGAGGAATCAATATTTCCTTTATTGATCAATTTTTAATTAAAAATTCACTACATTATTCATTCATAAATGAACACATGAACATAAATAATTTATTACTGGAAGAAATAAAAATAATATAAAAAATACAATCAAGTTTTATCAGCACCAACTAAAACTTTAGATACATCAATCCTTAATTGAGCACCAACTTAGTGAATTCATGAGCACTAACCAGTAAGAGGCCATGACCCACAAGAGACATCAATATCCCAGCTAAGGATTGATGTCTCCAGCCTCTTTAGCTAAACACCAACTTAGCAAGATTTATGGACACCCACCTAGTCTATTATGATAGTATATGGTAGAAGCAAACAAAACTAACAATACTAGAAGCTCAAACTTCTACAGCAATATCCTCACATACGGACATCATTCTCTACTCATCATACCAAATTAGAAACATACAAACGTATTACAGTTTCAACAATATAACCTCTTTTCTTTATCTCTATTCCAAACTAAGACACTCTATCCATCTCATACCAAACACTCCTCACAATACTCTGATCTTCAACCTTTAACAAATAGTCCTCAGCTCTACTAAGTGCACTTCACTTTTTCCCCATGTGTAGCATACACATGCAGTAATCAATCCATTCTACTAACTATGTGCACATTGGTTCAAGCAAACCATAACCAAATTTCCACGATCACACATCACACACAATTTGAATCCCAGGTAAAACACACAAGTTAACTTGATCCTCCAAAGACTACATTCCATCCACAGTGACCACTAGATCCTCAATGTTGTCATCAATCTATTTGCAATTTTATTATATTCAATTTATCTCAATTTCCACTTGGAAAAATATTAAACCATGAACTCATAAATTTTGTTATGCAAATCATACACTGAATAGGATAAAGAAATTAACCAACGAATTATATCTCACAAGGCTAAGATTTTTGTGTGTTCTACAAACTCGATTCCTTTATAATTTGTGTATTTCTTGTAATGTGAATGAATCAAACAAATGTCATGTTTATACAGGTCGAAAAGGGATCTTTTGGGGTTGACTTGTGTATCCAATTGAAGTTGACTTGTGTTTTTCATTGAGCTGAGCTATGAGCTTTGTTTGTTCCTTAATTCAGCTTGTAGTGCACTACACATCGACCTTTACCAAATATTGAGGAAAAGAATCCTCTAAAATCCATAGAGAAACCTTTCAAGAATATTAAGTCACATTTTTTTCTAAAATGTGAGCTTCAAAATCATTCATAAAACAACCCATCCTACTGTTGTGACCACAACCACCACCCTATCAAAACTTGCCTTGGCATCAATTTTGAATGGGTCCCCTTTAGTCCCAAAGACTTTAACTCGTTGTTGAGTCAAAATTTTCAGTTCTTAATGGTCAAGACCCCCCTTTTTATCCATGCTGCACAGTCCATTCATCACCTAGCCTAGCCCTCCATCCATTCCCTTCACTGGAACCTTTTCAGCCCTCAAAACCTTCCATCACATCATTTTTCCCGTCATAGCTCTTTATAGCGGAAATGCTCAAAATCATGCATAAATCCCTCTTTTTCGCCTATCGCAATCAACATTGAAACGTAACACATACATGGCTTCTGGACCCGGCGGTTCTATTAACCAAAATGCATATATATCGGGTCTGGATCCCATCGCAATATCGCAATCAGCCCAACCCAAAGCTTTTATATAAGGCACACCATTGTTTAGCGGACTCACCGATTATTATGAACTAGAGCGTATATCATTTCAAGTCCGGCCTTATGGCTAGACATGGTTTTCCCATATATTCTTTTGTTTTTCGAAAAAACATTGAAGTCCCAGTTTTCAAAGGCAAGCCTACTATTACGGACCCACCGGCGGTATTAACACATATATGTATGCATGTCGAGTCCGGGACCATATCTCCTATCGCAATCAATAGGGTCTCGGGGCTTATATATACATGGCACTCCCCTATACTCCAGACCTGATGGTTTATTAACAGCGATAGATATATGTTTCGGGTCTGGGACCCATCACTTATTGCTATCGACGAGGTCCAGGATCTATATATATGATGTACCATAACCACCCGGACCCGCCGATGATTATAAAGCTGGACATATAAATTTTCAAGTCCACACCAATGGCCAAACTCGGGGTTTCCCCGTATATTCTTATGTTTTTGAAAAACATTGGAGTTGGGGCTTTTCAAAGGGAAATCATTTATCGCAGACCCGCCAGGGCTATTAAGTGCCATTTACATATATTTCGGGTCTGCCTACTCTGATCCTCCACCGTTGATCTACCCCTCGTGGATCCAGTGATCCACACAGATTTCGGGTGAACTAGTTGCTCGAGGAATACCTACCCGAAAAGCGATATCCTCTTTCTTCCTAGTTGCCATGTGTCGTTTGAAGAATGGAATCGGGGCCATCCTCGCAATACCGGTTACAACTTATGACCCCTTCCGAAATACCATCTAGTTCTGTGTTTTACGGTGATTTCCAATATAAACCGAGTTTTGCTTGCGAGACCTAATCTATGCATAAATTTAAAAATTAGGGGCTGATTCTTTCACGTTTGATGTAATAAACATTCAATAGAGGCAAGACTTATGTTTTAAAGCATTTCTGTTGTATTTTTATAAGCATGATTGGTGTCTATTATTTCTGCAAGCAAGGAGTAATGGATGCATAAGCGGATCCGGAGAACCCTTATATGCGGATGTGTTCGGTTGAAAGAGCTGGCCTATGGCATTCTCAATCAGTTTCCAAGTGTTGCTTGTGTATTCCAGAAGCAAAACTACCCCAGATCTCATCATGAAGAGATGACACACAATCATCCTCTTCTAATCAACACCTACTCATTTCCCCAGTAAATGAAGCATTCCAGTGACCAGAGACTCCTTCTATGTGTCAGTAGTGACACTGATGGCTCTACCTCTGTGTATTATGATCGATATATTGAAAAGAACAGGGGAAGACGAAAGGTCAGTGGGCCTAAGGCATAAATACTACCTCTAGATAGGAGAGAAAGGGGCTTTTTGTTTGGAAAAAACAGCTCTGATTTATTGTGAATAAAGAGAGACTGCTTGGTTCAATGAGGAGCCTATGTTTCAGATTGATTTTCCTCTTCTCTTATGTGTTTTGATTAGAATGTTGTCGCTAGCATAAACGAAAATTGTATATTTGTTTTTTTTGTGCATATTTATAACTTACAATTCATGATTATTCCTGGTTATTTGAATATGATTCAACATTATGGTTAAATCATGAAAGGTTGTTGATTCAAAACTATGTTAGATATCAGTTGCAAGCTTTTATTCCATAAAATGGAATGTATATTCCTGTATGAATGATTGGATATCAATTAGGATTTAATACAGCCTTGTTCTTAAGTGGACCAATAATTGATTCATTTGGACTTGGGATTTATAAATGATGTTTAACCTCCTTTGTTTTGCTCTTGCAAGATAGGTTAGGATAGTTAGGATATAAACTAGAGTAGTTATAAATAGCTTAGATAGGAATTGATACATATAGGTTAGTTGTTTTAATTTTGTTGATTTAATTGAAACCTTCTTCCCAGAAGCAATCCTTCAACTCATTTAACAGTTTACGGGTCCCTTAAAACTCGTTGGAACTAGCCATTCCAAACGAACTCAGATCTAATTGGGGCTTGCAATCGGGTTAGTTCCCCTTGTTGGTATAGTGAAAATTTGCCATGTCAAAGAGGGTCTGAACTGCCATCCACAGCTTTTCAAGATTTCATCTATAAGTGCCACGCATGGATTCAAAAAGATTAATACATGGATTGTGAAGGTCGAACAGACCCTTCCTCTCATTCGGAAAAGCCTCATTTTGAAGAAGAGACATTGTGGGAGTATCCTGTCACTCAGGAACAACCAGTCAGAAGACTTACTCGGGTTTACGCTCGTTCCCTATCACAGCTCCCTATCTTTCAATCTTTACCTCTGACAAAAAAAGAAAACCAAGGGTCTTTCACATGAATGAAGAGACATCTGTAGCCCCTTCTCTTGAAGATATTGTGCTTGATTCCTTGCAGAGTATCAACTCTCCTTGGGAAGAAATCCCTGAGGATTCCCCGTCTGAAGGCAATCCCTAGCCTGATTTGGAAAATCCTAATGAAGAAATCCTCAACCAGAACACCCCTATCCTCGATATGGCTAATATTCCTCAACCGGGTGGAAACCAACTCCCGCCTCCTCTAGGAACACTGCCTCCCTAGCTCGCTCAGGATGTCGTGGCGATACCTGGGTAGTAGCATCCCTTACCCAAGAATGTAGAAAACATACCGCCTAAATTCAACCCTGAGTGGGGAGACATCACTGAAAACCATATCAATTCGTTCTTCCTGGTCGTGCACATGTTGGGGGTAGCTGATGAAGATATAGTTTGTCACCTATTCTCTTTTACCCTGATTGGTGCACCTTCCACATGGTACTTTAGCTTGAGAACAGGATCAATCACTTCGTGGGCTGCCTTTCAACAGGCCTTTTTAGATAAGTATGGTGATGACAAAACCCTTGCGGCCTTAGTTCTAGAACTATCCCGTTTGAAAATGGAAACCAAAGAAAAGGTCAAGGATTTTAACATCCGTACAACACCTCGTTCAATAGGATCCCAGCCACCGCTAGACCTACTGAGGGGGCGCTCATGGAATTCTACATCACTGCTCTCCCTATCCCTACTGCGATGTGGGTCAAGAGGAGTAATGCACAAACCTTACAAGGTGCTTTCGATGACGCAGTAAAAGTCAAGAATGAAATGCTCAGTCTCACATCATGCCACCCTACAATCGGAGAAAAGAAAGCCTCTCAGGCATCCAAGAAGAATAATGGGAGTGATAATAAGGGGGCTGAAACCAAAGAAATGGATACCACATATGTAGAAGTTATGCATCGAATCATTAAGAAGTTGACAAATACAGTCATCGATATGAAAAGGAATTCTGGAGAGAGTGCGAGCGGGAGTGTAGGAGAGTATAACAACAGAAAACCTTTCAAACCTTTCTATCGTAAGAAGGAGAAGGTAGTCATGGTCCACTTGCACTGCCTGCTCCACCCAATGAAGGGAATTTAAATACAGAAGAGTTGGCTCTTATCGGATCGCTCCTTAACCAGGAAGAACCTATAGTGGAGCTAGAGTTAGAACAAGGAGATGAGGAAGAATACTAGGTAGAGGAGCCCTTGGAAAAAGAATCTCAAATCAATGTACTGTGGGATTTTTATACAAACGAGAATGATGATGACCAAGGAGACAGTATAGTAGAGATCCACACTAATGAAATCCACACACGAAGCAAGGGGCCATTTACGGGTGTGATGAAGCCTATAGATCAGACCAAGAAAGATGTCCACCCTGTGAAGGCACCCGCTCCCAAAGTCCCTGATGAGAAAGGTAGATCTAGTGGTCAGTCCAAGAATACCCCGGTAGCAAACCATCTAGAGAAAGAAAATGCTTCTCTCGCTACAATAAAGGCAACTCAAAATGGTAAGATCCCTCCCAAGAATGGCAAAACCGGTATGTTCACTCTGCCCTATCCTATTTATAACATTGATTAGAATATTGTGGATGATCTTAAGAAATCTAGGGCTATTATCACATACTTTGATTTGTTGAAATTAACGTAGCAAAGAGATTTGCTCTTGAAAGATATGAATGAGCGGAACTGCAAAACTCCCACCATCCTGAGTAGCCAAACCCAAAAGTCAGTCTCTAGACCTATTAGTACTCCCAGCACAGCTCAAAATCCAGCAGCCATGGAATCCACCTTATCAAAATTGAATCGAAACCCCCAAGATGTCAGTGCAGCCATGATAGGGAGGAAATCTAAATCCATGACTCCACCTTTCCTTATCACATTTGAAATCCTCAACATGAGGGTACACAATTGCTTGGTAGATTCTGATGCGTCATCCACTGTGATGCCTTATGTTGTTGCCAAAGACTGCATGCGATACCGGAGAAAACTGGGACTCGAATTATGCAATTAGATAGGACAAATGTGAAAGTGATTGGGGAATTGAAAGATGTGTTGATTCAGATGGCTGCTAAACCACAGTACACACAAGTCATTGATATAGTGGTAGTCGATATACCCGAGGCTTATGGAATGCTGCTTAGTAGGGATTGGTCAACAAAACTCAATGGATATTTCTCAACTGATTGGTCCCATCTCTTGCTGCCTCAGAAGGGAAAAGGTGATATGCTGAGAGTTGATCGAGAAAGATACATGAAGTATGTGGTAATGGAACTAAATGGTCCCAATCAACCCGTAATGTTCACCAACTCCATCCTTGGGAACTATAGTTTCAATGTTTATGCTACAGAAACCTGTTTTGGAGAATTCCATGCAGAAACAGTTGAAGAAACTTTGACTTACACACAGTTGGAAACTCCCTCCCATAATCCAACTGATGAACTATCCTGTATTATAGTAGATGATAGGACTAATTTCGTAGATAGCATCTCAATTAATGTAACATTAGATTATTTATTTTGGACACTCTATTTTGATGGCTCTAACTGCCTTGAAGATGCAGGTTCTAGGAGCATTCTTATTGACCCGCAAGGGAACCAAAATTTGATGGCCAGCCGGTTGGAGTTTGCATGCACCAACAACACAACAAAATATGAAGGCTTGCTGCAGGGCCTAAAGAAAGTCATTAATATGAAGGTGAAAAAACTTAAAGTCTTCGGTGACTCACAGATAATCGTGGATCAAGTAAGGAAGAGGATACACTGCAATTCGCCACACCTGGTAAGGTACCAGCATGAGGTATGGGGCTTAATTGACAATTTTGATTCTTTTAATATCACACACATACCTCAAGGGCAAAACCAAGATGCTAATCTGATGGCTAGTATGGCTGCTACAATTTTGTCTGATTTTAGATTGAAGAAGAATAAATGTTATGTTGAATTGATTTTCAGACCATCCGTGCCTGATAACATCTCAAATTGGCAGGTGTTCAAAGATGACAAGCAAATCCTTGAGTTCCTGCACTACGAGAAGACTTTCAAGAATGCAGTCATCGATGAAGAAGAACATGATAGGCTTATGAATGAGAGGGAAGGTGAGGAAAAGGATCAGTTCAATACAATCCCCAAGTCAATTGTCAAGATGGAGGACTTTTATGACTTGTATGATAAATTCAAGAAGCCAACTAATTGCAAAACACATAGCTCATTCATGAAGTACGAATCGGTCAACCTTGGGACCAAAGAAGACCCAAAAACTATTAATTTGGGCATGGGGTGCTCTCCACATGAAAAGGCTGCATTTGTTAATCTATTTAAATAATACAAGGATGTATTTGCATGTACATATGGAGACCTAAAAACCTTTGATACCAGCATTATGCAGCATGTGATTCCTTTAGAAAAGGAGGCTCAGCCCTACCAACAAAAGCTGCATAAGATGCATCCAAGCCTAGAACCATTGGTGAAGAAAGAATTAAACAAAATGTTGGATGCTAAAATCATTTTTCCTATCAGACACACATGTTGGGTACCCAATCTCATGCCAGTAAGGAAGAAAAATGAGGATATCAGGCTGTGTATCAATTTCAAAAACCTAAACAAAGCATCGCAAAAGGATAACTATCCTGTCCTCTCTATGGAACACATCTTTCAGTGCATTTCTAGGTCTGAAATGGTGTCCCTATTAGATGGGTTTTCAGGGTATAATCAAGTATTGGTATCTCATGGGGATCAGCTGAAGACAACCTTCAACAATAAATGGGGCACCTACGCATATCGTAAAATGCCTTTTGGACTTATTAACGTGGGCGCCACATTCTAGAGAGCTATGGACATAGATTTCCAAGGGTTGATTAACAGATCAGTAGTGGTTTACATCGATGACATCATTGTGTATTCATATGATATAAGGGATCATATTTATCACCTAAGACAGTTTTTTGAAAGATGCAAAAGATATGGAATATCATTGAATCCCAAGAAGAGTGTCTTTGCAGTCACAGAAGGGAAACTGCTGGGTCATATCCTCTCTAAATAAGGGATTGTTATTGATCCTAAAAGAATAGAGACCATCATGAGAATACAAACCCCTGCAAATAAGAAGGCCATGCAATCCTTCTTCGGAAGATCAATTTCGTTAGAAAATTTGTCTCAGGTTTTGCGAAAATAGTGCGCCCCATGCAGCTGATGATGAAGAAAGACATTGTGTATAAAATGGAGCAATGAAGCTAAGAAAGCGTTTTGGCGAATCAAGGAAGCCATCGCTGAAGCTCCTGCATTGGTCAGCCCCAATCTCAGCAAGGAATTCTTCTTGTACACTTTTGCTTCTAATGTTTCATATACCGCAATACTCACTCAGAAAAATAACGAAGGCAACGAAGTCCCTATTTTTTATATGAGCTCTAATCTCCAAGGGGTAGAACTCAACTACCCAGATGTGGAGAAATAAGGCTTTGTAGTTTTCAAGGCCGTAAAACATTTCCGCCCTTATTTACTAAAGGCCAGGACCAAAGTAATCATCCCCCATCTTGCTGTAAGAGCCCTCTTCGTGCAGAAGGAAATGGGTGAATGGAGAGGGAATTGGATAACCGCCCTTCAAGAGTTTTACCTCGAGATTAAGCCGGCATAGGTAGTTCGAGGGCAGGGACTTTGCAGGCTAGCAGCAGAAGCCTTGGTGGATAAAAAAGGAGCGACCGAAGAACCAGAAACACAAAGCATGCAATATGCACAAATGGAATTCAGGGAGGAGCCCTTATGGATTAACGAAGCCTTGATGTATGAGCGAGAAACGTCGGAAGCCCTTTTGGACCCTGAGTCATGGTACTACGGCATACACTTCTATCTGATACGGGGATCATGTCCTGAACACATGGATGCATCACAAAGGAGAGCACTCAGATTGCAATCCAATAAATATCATTTGGCCCATAACATATTATACAGAAAAAATTATGATGGATATTGGCTGAGATGTTTGGAAAAGGATGATGCCGACCATGTCTTGAAAGAAATGCACAACGGCCCAGCAGGTGGTCACTATGGTGGAGAGACCACTGCTCACAAAATACTAAGAGCTGGATATTATTGGCCCATAGTGTTCAGAGACTCACATGCCTATGCTCGTAAATGCAAGGTGTGTCAAACCACCGCAGGACGAGAAAGAAAGCCTGTTGTCCCCCTCAGGCCCGTTATGATTTGTTGCCCATTGCAGCAATGGGGCCTAGATGTCATAGGCAAGATCACCCCAAAATCTTTGCAGCATCATAAGTATATACTCACAGCAACTGACTACTTCACCAGATGGACCGAAGCCATCTTGCTTCGGAAGGTAAACGAAGACGAGGTAATATCATTTATTGAGAAATTCATTATCAACAAGTATCGCATCCCTAACGCTCTTATATTTGATAATGCTTCCTACTTTTCATCACTGAGATTGACTGAATTTGCTATTGATAAATCAATCTACATGAGGTATTCATCAAACTATTACCCCCAGGGAAACGGAGTTGCAAAGTCTTCAAATAAAAACCTTATCTGCATAATCTGTAAGTCTGTCGCTGACAACCAAAGGAACTAGTACAACGCCTTAACAAATTCCCTTTGGGCCGATAGGGTCACCCCAAAAGTGGCCTTAGGAAACTCCCCATACTTCCTTGTCTATGGACAAGAAGCCATCCTACCTCCCAACATTACCCTTCCCTCTTTACAACTCTCCCAATCTTCAAGAGGAACCCCTTCAGCCTTACTCCAAGAAAGGATCAACCAATTGGTGAAGTTGGAGGAATTGAGAGAGAAAGCCAAAAATAAATTCAAAAATCACCAAATGATTGTGAAAAGATGGTTTGATCATCATTTGGCAGGAGATAAAGACTTCCAAATAGGAGAGCTAGTCCTAAAATGGGACAAGTTGAGTGAGCCAAAGGGTAAACACACAAAATTCCAACACTTATGGTTGGGCCCATTCCAGGTTGAGGAGAAGATTGGTCAGGGAACTTACAGATTGAAAAATTTGCAGGGAGAAACTGCAAAAATCCCTATTAATGGCCGACATTTTAAGAGATACTTCCAGTAGCCACCACATGGTGGTTACCTCCTGAGTAGGTTATAATTCATTTTATTTTTGAGGTTAGTTTAGTTGCATTTCTGTCTTTTCCTTTTGTTTTCTGCAGAGTTTATTTTCCTGTTGTTTTGGAATAATAGTCCTTTTCAGCCAACTGATTTCAGCCCCCCCATCCTGTTCTTACCTTTCTCAGATTTTCCCTCATTCACCACCTTCAGCGTTTCCCTTCCTCATTAACCTGCTAATGATTCTGTTGTTTTTAAATCCATCATTACCTTGCATCAAACAAATTTTCAATAAGCCCATGAGAACTTGAAAATCAGCGGTGGAATGCAAACCGAAACCACTCATTGGCATCTATTGGGAACTATGTGAGATCCGTTGATAACTTGGATATCTGGAGCATGTAGGGGCATCCTTATAAAACAAAAAATGTGTAACTACAGCTGGACTAGCATGGAGGAACGCTGCATTTTAAAATCCCACTCAGGCCTAGCCTATACTTGCTTGTAAGGTTTGCAGTCATTCTCCATTGGTCCCATCCACCACACTAAGTTTCCAATACCTGTCATCTACAAGTGAACCTCCTTTCATGGGCTACACTCACTGTCATATACTTGTGGCAAATCCAATTGTGCTCTAGTCCTTGTGCCTGAAACTGGAAGGACTTATTTAAAAAGAAAATGAAACGTCAGGTCCTTGTGCCAACCTGGAAGAATAGGTTGTTTGGGAAGTTAGTTAGCGTAGGGACTGTTGATGGGCTCAGAGTACCGGTTGACACAATAATCCCAACCTTGCTTAAGCGATTTAAAAATATGGCAAGATCCATGACTGTGCCCCATTCAATCATATGAAAAATGCAACACTGAAATTCTTATATAAAGTGCAGACAAACATATTTATATCAAGTTTGGTGAACAATAAAGAGTTGAGGTACACACCTGAACAGGTATGGACAGACCAGTGATGGCCCCAAAAGGCTTTTTGAAAGTGGGAAACAGGTAAAGGGAGGTCAAAAAACCCCACAATACTGCCATTGGAGAATGCCTGTCAAAGTCTTATCAGTAAGTAAAAGCTATTTGTCTCTATCCCACTTGAAGCAACTAATGTTGAAGTGGAAACCATGCTTGTCCATCTATATAGTTTGCATTTCATGTTTATCCTAACACCCTGATGTTCTATTGATCCTAGGTTTATTTGGAAACAAAGATAATTGGTTCGCCCAGCAGTTCTCCATTTGTTGTGGCCACAACCACCACCCTATCAAAACTTGCCTTGGCAGCAATTTTGAATGGATCCCCTTTAGTCCCAAATACTTTAACTCGTTTCTGAGTCAAAATTTTCAATTCTTAATGGTCAATATCTCCCTTTTTATCCCTGCTGCACGGTCCATTCATCACCTAGCCTAGCCCTCCATCCATTCCCTTCATCGGAACCTTTTCAGCCCTCAAAACCTTCCATCGCATCATTTTTCCCGTCATAGCTCTTTATAGTGGAAATGCTCAAAATCATGCACAAACCCCTCTTTTTCGCCTATCGCAATCAACATTGAAACGTAGCATATACATGGCTTCCGAACCCGACAGTTCTATTAACCAAAATGCATATATATCGGGTCCAGAGCCCATCACAATATCGCAATCAGCCCAACCCAAAGCTTTTATATAAGGTGCACCACTGTTTACCGAACCCGCTGATTATTATGAACTGGAGCGTATATCATTTCAAGTCTAGCCTTATGGCCGGACATGGTTTTCCCATATATTCTTTTGTTTTTCGAAAAAACATTGAAGTCTCAGTTTTCAAAGGCAAGCCTATTATTACAGACTTGCTGGCAGTATTAACACATATATATATGCATGTCGGGTCCAGGACCATATCACATATCGCAATCGATAGGGTCTCAGGGCTTATATATATATGGCGCTCCCTTATACTCCAGACCCGATGGTTTATTAACCGCGATATATATATATAATATATATATATTATATATATAAATATATATATATATATATATATATATATATATAATATATATATATATATATATATATATATATATATATGTTTCAGGTCTGGGACCCATCGCTTATCACTGTCGGAGGGGTCTGGGATCTATATATATGATGCACCATAACCACCCAGACCCGTCAATGATTATAAATCCGGGCATATAAATTTTCAAGTCCGCCCCAGTGGCCAGACTCGGGGTTTCCCTGTATATTCTTATGTTTTCAAAAAACAATGGAGTTGGGGCTTTTCAAAGGGAAATCATATATTGCAGACCCGCCAGGGCTATTAAGTGCCATTTACATATATTTCGGGTCCGCCTACTCCGATCCTCCACCATTGATCTACCCATCATGGATCCAACAATCCACACAGATTTCGGGTGAACTAGTTGCTTGAGGAATAACCGCCCGAAAAGCGGTATCCTCTTTCTTCCTAGCTTCCATGTGTCGTTTGAAGAATGGAATCGGGGCCATCTTCGCAATATTGGTTACTACTTATGACCCCTTTTGAAATACCATCTGGTTCTGTGTTTTACGGTGATTTTCAATATAAACTGAGTTTTGCTTGTGGGACCTAATCTATGCATACATTTAAAAAACAGGGGTCGATTCTTTCACGTTTGATGTAATAAATGTTCAATAGAGGCAAGACTTATGCTTTAAAGCATATCTATTGTATTTTTATAAGCATGACTAGTATCTATTATTTCTGCAGGCAAGGAGTAACGGATGCATAAGCGGATCCAGAGAACCCTTATATGCGGATGTGTTCGATTGAAAGAGCTGGCCTTTGGCATTCTCAATCAGTTTCCAGGTGTTGCTTGCATATTCCGAAAGCAAAATTGCCCTAGATCTCATCATGAAGAGATGACACACAGTCATCCTCTTCTAATCAACACCTACTCATTTCCCCAGTAAATGAAGCATTCCAGTGACCAGAGACTCCTTCTACGTGTCAGTAGTGACACTGATGACTCTACCTCTGTGTATTCTGATCAGTATATTGAAAGGAATAGGGGAAGAGGAAAGGTCAGGGGGCCTGAGGCATAAATACTACCTCCAGATATGAGAGAAAGGGGCTTTTTGTTTGGAAAAAACAGCTCTGATTTATTGTGAATAAAGAGAGACTGCTTGGTTCAATGAGGAGCCTATGTTTCAGATTGATTTTCCTCTTCTCTTATGTGTTTTGATTAGAATGTTGTCGCTAGCATAAACGAAAATTGTATATTTGTTTTTTTTGTGCATATTTATAACTTACAATTCATGATTATTCCTGGTTATTTGAATATGATTCAACATTATGGTTAAATCATGAAAGGTTGTTGATTCAAAACTATGTTAGATATCAGTTGCAAGCCTTTATTCCATAAAATGGAATGTATATTCCTGTATGAATGATTGGATATCAATTAGGATTTAATACAGCCTTGTTCTTAAGTGGACCAATAATTGATTCATTTGGACTTGGGATTTATATATGATGTTTAACCTCCTTTGTTTTTCTCCTGCGGGATAGGTTAGGACAGTTAGGATATAAACTAGAGTAGTTAGAAATAGCTTAGATAGGAGTTGATACATATAGGTTAGCTGTTTTAATTTTGTTGATTTAATTGAAGCCTTCTTCCCAGAAGCAATCTTTCAACTCATTTAACAGTTTACGGGTCCCTTAAAACTCGTTGGAACTAGCCATTCCAAACGAAAGCAAGTCTAATTGGGGCTTGCAATCGAGTTAGTTCCCCTTGTGGGTATGGTGAAAATTCACCATGTCAACACCTACCCATGCCTATTTCCACAAAAAAATCCACAATATTTCTCAACAAAGTATGAACAATTTGCTTTCCATGGTGCTCTTGAGTAATCAACTTCATCGTTGTGTTCTTCACATCACCACACATACTATAATACACAAACTCACAAGAACAAAAGAATCCAACATTTATGAGCGAGGGAAGTTTATTTTTTCGCATGATGGTTTGATCCAAAATATATAATATATTTGACACATATTGGACCATGTCCTTGTAATGTTTCCACCATTTCAAAACTTTTCTTCAACATAAACTCATTATACTTTTCGCTTAAGGTTGGTAAAACTTTCCAACTAATGTATTCTTTAAGACATTGATGATATTTACATGGGGGTTTCACTGGGGGAGAAATACCATACCACGTTCATTCATATTGGGGGATTTATATTGAGGTAAAAATGACATTAAATATTGAGGGATGTATATGGGGTAAAGGGTTTTTATATTGGCAGGTATAAAAGATGGAGCTCAAAGTTAATGAAAAATTATAAAGGAGTGTAAAAAATATTAATGGAAAAATGGATACCTACAATATCTAGTGAAAGTACGGGTTTTTTTAATTCGGAAGGTGTATTGGTTTCGTATTGGTAGGGGGTTAAATAATGTGATTTTTAGAGATATTTTCCAATATGTATTCAAATTAAGGGTATTGTTTAGTATGCCACAAATGCATGTGATATGTAAAAGGTTCATTCAGTGAAACCCCGTGGATATTTATCATAGATTTGGTGGGAGTAGTCATGAAGGCGCCCTTGGTTGTGCACCCTGTAAACAATTGAATGAATATACATGTAATTGTTCATAGTAAGCTCATAATTCTTTGAAACTCTTTGCAATGTGTTTCTCAACTTTCATATACCATTATATATAATATGTCATCCATCCGCAAAATCTATTATATTATTTCCTGACATGCATGTATTGTTCACCATCGCTCTTGACTTTGCTTTGAGGTATCCTTTTTAGCACTAGAGGTATGTTTGGATGAAATCAAGCAATATCCTTCATTGAAGCATAGAACATGTGTATAAAGGATTATTCCATGCTTTGACACCAATGACAACATCTCAACATCTTAAAAATATATACTAGATTTTGGAAAAATTGACCTCATAAAAAGTCCATTTCATTTATTAGTTAGACTAGCTAACGTGAGTGAACATCAAAATACTTACCTCATAATACATCTCACATTAAAAGGATTTCAAAAAAATTATAAAAATTATCTAAATTCTGGCTTTATTATTATTATTTATTAAAAAAAATGAACATTAAAAAACATGTAACAAGATTCCTAACCATGGCGATTCTCCCCCATTTTATCATAGAGATTCTTATTTTATAAATAGACTTTGTTACGATACCATGGGTTTTGTGGTATCAGAAATGTGTTCTAGTCTCGTCTTGTGTTAGAGGTTAAGAACACGAGATATTCAAAACCCAGAAAAGGTTTCATGAGATAAGCCTATGAAACGCCTTAATTAAATTAATTAACCATCATTTAAATTTTAACTAAGTATAACTTGGGAAAAGTGGTTAATTAATATCAATTAATTAAGGAAAGGTGAGAATGTTCTAGAAACTCACATAGATTGATTTTGAGATGATATTAGTCATTATGGAGATCTAATCATGGTCGTTGGTTCACCAATGAGAGATTAAAAGAGTAGGATGATGAGGATGGAGAAGACACATCAAGCGGGAGTGTGATCTAGGAAAATCGTATTTCCCAAAAAGCAGAGATTCAGCCCAGGAAGAATTCATTCTAGAGATCGACTAGCAGAGACTGAGGAGAAGCAACAGAGTGATTCTGGAGGAGTTTCCAGTTCCAAAGAGGCAGTGACAGAGAGGTCGAGTTATTCCATAGGAGGTTGTGCAGAAGCCTCAACGAGGAAGTTCAATTCAACCCGAGGGGAGATTGATTCAGTTGTTGGTGGCAAGGGATTTTCACCATAATGCTAAGCAAGTCACTTCCAAATGTAGCGATAAGTAGAGTTGTAAGATTCAGAGAGTTCCAGAGGTAGTGAAAGCAGGGTCTATGCAAGCATTGCGCAAAGGATCACACAGGGGTAGTTCAAGTAACCAAGTTTGCCATATTTTAGAGCTAGGATCATTTGTGGAGTTGAGGCATTTGCCTCGCATATATCTTGACTAGATATTTGTTGTTGGATTTCCAGTTTGGGCATCCAAATATTATACTCATAATTATGTTGCATAATAATAATAATAAAACCCTCATTTGTTGCACCACTTTTCCCACATTAGGTTTTTCTGAGGACATTTGTCCAAAACTAACAGTATCAATTTTATTGTGTGTGCTATATTTTTTTCAATTCCATTTTTTTCCACAGTGCATTTTATTTTTAGTGAAAATTGCAGTTGTGATTTTATTCATTATTTGTCGTAATAGCAAATAAACTGCACATAATAATATTCAGTTAGAAGAATCATTTCCAGTTGTTGTAATAGTGAAAATTTCACATGATATCAGAGCAAGTTTGCAGATAGATCGGTAGCTCAGTAACAAGGGAGAAATTTTGTGGCTTCAGAGGGAGTAGGGTTGGATTTTCAGTTTGCAGGCAACAGAAAATTTGAAGAACCTTAGCTGTAGTAATTTGCATGCAGTGGTGTTGTCGGGAGCAGTCCCAGTGAGAAAATCAGAGATTTCGTTGAGCAGATTTGTGCATAGTGATTTTACAGTAGGTTTTACAGCGATAGATCAGTGCTAGACAGAAGAGAAAAAACACACAAAGGAAGGAATTTTCAGAGTTTTCCTAAGGGCTTCTAGATCCATTTTTCAAGAGGAAATCTAGATTTCCATAGCATAATGCAATAGCAAAGAAAATATGCACATTCTTGGAAGGAGTGTGTGTAGGAAAACAGAAATCCAAGCAGGAAAGGGAGGAGATTCATGTTTATTTTCCTAGATTTGAGTTTTGCAGAAATGGTCTCAGCAGGACTTCAAGATCAGGATACGCTTGATGAAGCCTCTAACTATTGTAACTGGAAATCCATAATGACTTTCTTGCTAGATGAGCATGGTATGAAGACATATGCATAAAGAGTTATAGCCATACTTACATATCCACAACAGCTAGAGAATTATAATAAGCAAATGGCCAAGGCGAAGAGGATGATCCTCGATGGAGTTCGAGATCATATAGTCTCGCATCTAGCTGGCAAGAATATTTCCAAAGAAATGTGGGGTGTTGTCACAATGCTTTTCCAAAATCCTTCTGAGAATTAGAAGATGTTCTTGAAAGAGAAGTTGAGGACCACTAGGATGCAGAAGGGTGAATGAGTTACTCCTTATCTCACCAAAATTTAGAATGTCTGAGATGAGCTTGAAGTAGTTGGAGAGGCACCTCTCAAGAATGAGTTAGTGCATACAAATCTCAACAAATTCTCCAAGGAGTGGGAAACATTCATCTAAGGTATCACTGGACGAGATCAACTACCTAGATGGGATTAGTTGTGGAACAATTTCACTCAGGAAGAGATGAGGCTTTCTCTGGTCGAGAGTAGTATCAATGAATACAGCAAGAAAGGATCAAACGGTGTGAAAGACAAGCAAACTGTAGCTCTTGCATCTAAAGGTAATGCAAAGAAAGGTCTTAGTCAGGGACAAAGCTCAAAAGGAGAATAAAAGAAGAAGAAATATTTGTTAAGGATCAAGTGTTTTAGATGTGGTTAGTTTGGTCACTACAGTACTCAATGTCCCAAGAAGAAGAAGGACAAGAAGGAGAAGCGGAGCAGGCAATAGCTTCAGTTAAGATCGATAATTTGTCCAATGGGTTAGAGGAAGAATTCTCTTTGTATGCAACTATACTTCTAGGAGAGAGGTGGGGAGACCTTGAGCTCTAAGCGTTGCAAATATTTCGGGCAAGATCGTTAGACAGATGTTTCCTCATAGATCATTACCCTTGCTACAGGGGCCCACAATATTCAATAGAAGATGGATCAGTGTCATTTGGCGCAGTCAGATCTTGAGGGACAATTTTAGATACTAGTAATAGTCAATTATTGAGGGGCGTAGAAACATTCTGGGTGCAGAAAAATACTCAGTAGATAGCGTAGAGTCTAGTTGTAGTCAGAGACTCAAGAGACAGTTGTAGAACCAATTCGGGGACAGTTGATTCAGAGTTTGGTTCTCAGTTTCAATAGTTACAATAACAACAAAAACATGAGATCAATTGCACCACAAAGAAGAGTTGGAAACAATGTAGAGTGGTACAATATAGTGTCAACAACAGCACAAATGCAAGGTGGTTCAGCTATAGAGTTGGCAGATGAATAAGATGATATCTTCCTCTTCTAAAAATGCGGATGATATCTCTAATGATGATAAAACCTCTAAAAACGAGGATGATACTACCGACGATGATAATACCTCTAAAAATGATGATAATGTTGGAGATAAAAGCAGTTGCGAAGAAGAAAAAGAATGTAGAAACTAAAATACTGTTCTTTGACTCAGATTTTACAACAACAAAAAAACAGAGGATATCGTTATAGTCATTGAGTGGGTTTCCATATAACATAATCAGTGCAACACAATCAAATAGAAAAGATTAAGAGGTGGCAACGTAGATAATAAATACTTGACGACAAAATTAAAAGCATATGGCAGCTTGCTAGAGGGTGCGGACAGACAACAAAAGATTCCTATAGAACTTCCCCTTAAAAAATACCTTCGACGTAATTAGTCAAATTAAATTAACAATAAAGTGATTACGAGTCAAATTTTACAATAAAGAAAATAGAATTCTTATTAATATAAGAATTCAATGAGAAGAATTAGATATAATATTTATTTAAATTAAAATAAGATTTAAAAGAAAGGAATTGAAAAAAAAAGAGAAAAATTAAATATTACTATTTAAATTATTAAAATATAATAGAAAATGTGTGGTTAATATTTATAAACAAAGAGAAGGGGATTAGGAGAGGAATAAGGTAGATATTTTCATTAATAGGATTAGATTATATCAGATTAAGAAAAGAATTAATAGTATTTTAAAGATTTAAACTAATTAAAAAAGAATTTAAATTAATTAGAATAAAGGAAGGAATTAGATAGAATTAAGGATGAAAAGTCTTAAGATCAATGGAGAAAGGGGAAGGGGTAGTATCTAATTAGCAATTGCACCATATGTTGCAAAGGAAACACCGTAAGGCGATAGCATAGAAAATCCAACGACTACATGAGATATTGTGATGAATAAATAAGAAAAATGTTAATTGAATTTTTATAGCAATATGAAGCATAACTTTTTTGAACTAAATTCTCAATTTTTTTTAAAGTCGCTAGCAGCAGAGTAAGACTTGCTAGGTACTTGCTAGTTAGTCTTTGACCTGGAAGTCAACACTAGTCAAAACCCTTCCTGCAACTTCAGTCAACATTGGTCAACACATGAACATAAAATAATTTTCCTTCTTCGCACGTGTGGAGAGTTGCCTCAGAAATCTGTACCTAATCATGAAAGGAGAGAGAGATATGTGAGTGAAGTGAAGTGTCTAAATGAGGAGGAGACTCCTATTTATATGCAACGTTGTAGGCTTGAGGGTCTAAATTAGATGGTTAGCCAACCTTGACAATTTGTCCATAATAGAAATAAATTCATAATTCCATTTGTACATGTCAAAATGAAATGATCTTTAGATCAATCCTACACCTCTCAGAAAGAGGAATCCAATAAAAATAGCAGCTACCTCATATGAGTTGTCCAAGGTGAAGTTTGACCCTAGTTGCCAAATTTAACACTCCCTCTCAACTAGGGAGAACTTCACCTACCAAACTGTCTAACAAACTATACCATCCTTATCATCTCTGCTTTGTTGAACCATGAAGAAATAATGAAGAAGAAAATGATCGAGAATGTATCATACCATTCTCCACTGACCCAAAGTCAGTCTCCAATAATCGAGAGTGTGTCATACTACTCTCCATTGACTCGAAGTCGGTCTCCATTGATCTCGGATCAATATCAAACATCCTAGCATAGGGATTATTATAGTACACAATGCATCCATTGGTATTACTATGGTACCTATCCTCATTTCCCTAGTCATTGGACAGATGAGAGGTACTATCCTTAAGTCTCACACTACATGGGTAGGATGTGCCGGCAGGAGAAGGTGAACCACTCATCCTGCTCATTTGTCATAGGAGAAGGTGAACCACTCATCCTATGCATATATCAACATGGGGTATCACAAGGGAAGGTGAACCACTCACCCTGTACACAGTTCACCACTAGGGGAAGATGAACCACTCACTCTATGGTCACTCATCACTCCAAGAAGTACCCCAAGCCCTCTGGAGCTCCCAGAGCTCAACATCCATCTCATATGAGACCCTCATAAGAGGGTCTCCACACGACTCCAAGTCGTTCACGGAAGGTTAAGAATTTGACCTTCCCCAGGGGCTTCTTAAGAATATCTACGACCTGATCATCAGTCCTAATATGATGGAGCCTTATTGCTCCCCTTTGTACCATATGCCAGATAAAGTGGTACCTGATATCAATATGCTTAGAGTGATCATGAAACACGAGATTCTCAGAAAGACGAATCCCACTTTGGTTCTCGCAATAGATCACGATGGTATCTAGCACATGCCCAAACATCTCACTAAAGAGATTCCTCAACCAAACATCTTCACAGGAGGCCATACTAGCAGCAATGTATTCAGCCTCAGCGATGCTCAAAGTGACCAACTTCTGCTTCCTGCTCATCCAGGATATTGAAGCAAAATCCAGAGAGAAGCAACATCTAATGTGTTTTTGCGGTCCACCACACTGCCAGCCCAGTTTGCATTAGAGTAACCATGGAGCCTCACCTTCTCGACAGAGTATCTCAGTCCATAAGTGATTGTGCCACGGAGATATCTCAAGAGATTCTTGGTATCAATCGAATGTATGTGATGAGGCTCAGCCATAAACTAACTCAATGTATTCGCTGCAAAACATATGTCCGAACGGGAGTTCACCAAGAACATCAGGGCCCCCATGAGTTGAGGATACTCAGAATGATTTCCCAAATCAAGCCCAACAACACTTCCGCATAACTTCTTGAAGTCAAGTTCCAACAGAGTCATCACGGACTTGTCATCCACCATCCCAAATATTTCAAGTAGCTTCACAATTTATTTTCCTTGAGAGAGGAAAATATCAACTCGCTTTTTCCAGACCTCCAACCCTAGGAAGTAATGCATCAGTCCAAGGTCCTTCATTTCAAACCCAGAAGCCAACCTCCCTCTTACATTGATGAAAAAGAGGGTTTGCACCTGTCATAAATATATTGTCCACATAAAGTACCAAAATGAGAGGTCTATCATTCTCAACCTTAAAATAAGGGTTCGAATCAACTTCACTTCTTGTAAATCCCAGCTTCCTCTGATAGTTGTTGATCCTTTCATACCAAGCTCAAGGAGCTTGCTTCAACCCATAGAGGGATTTCTTCAACCTGCATACATGTGTCTGACGATCTTGAACTTCAACATGTCTCTCGGCATCTTCAAGAGTCTCCCTAAGCAATGAGGGTATCCTTTTTTAGGGGGAGGGATCATGAGGGGGTGGATCAATGGGATCCATTTGTTCTTCAACATCAAGCATTGGCTCGTCCTGCAGTTCTCCCTGCTTTCCGGAATCTACTTCTTTTTTCTTCCTTGGAATTGGAAGGTTAGTAATCTTTCCAAGGGCACCATCTTCATCGAAGGTGACATCATGACTTATCTCCACTTCCCAGGCACATAGATTCTATATGCCTTAGAAGTTTCATTATAGCCCACAAATGTTCCTTTCTTCCCAGAAGAATCCAATTTGCTTCTTTATTCTTTCGGCACGTGAAAATATACGGGGCTACCAAAAATTCTAAAGTGAGAAACATCAAGTTTCTTATTGGTGAAAACTTCTTCGGTAGTTTTGGAGTCCAACGCTTGATGAGGGCATCTATTTTGAACATACACAGCAATGTTTGTAGCTTCGGCCCATGAGAAATTCAGAAGGCTTTGATCATGAAGCATGGCATGAGTGGCTTCTACGATAGAACGGTTCTTCCTTTCAGCAACACCATTTTTCTCGGGAGTATATGCATTAGTAGTCTCCCTCTTAATGCTAGCTTCTCTATAATAGTTATTAACTCGTTTGGTTCATATTAGGTTCCATTATTAGTCCTCAATATTTTGATCTTCTTCCCTTTTTGATTTTTTACCAAGGCTTTGAAAGAATGGAACCATGAGAATACTTCGTCTTTCTTCTTCAATAAATATATCTATGTCTTGTGAGAGAAATCATCCATAAAATAGCATAATATAAATATCCTCCCAAAGAGTTCATGGGCATCATACTAGATAGATCAGAATGAACCAATTGCAACATGTCAATAGTTTTACTATCACTAGAGGGGAATGGTCCCCTTGTATGCTTTCCTTCGGCACACCCCTGAAAAACACCTTCATGTTCTACTTTAAATTTGGGCATACCTGTCACCATCTTCCTCACATCGAGTAGAGCCTTATAATGTAGATGGGAAAACCTTCGGTGCCATAATTTGGATTGAAGAGATGTGTCGTAATACATAGCTCCCAATGGAATTTCTCCAACTTGATATAACCTATCAACCCTGAATCCAAGTGTAAATGCATCTTTGAAATTTTTATTCCACACACGTACATTTCCATCGATGAATTCCACCTTGAATCCTTTGTCCTCCATTGTCGAGATAGATACTAGGTTCTTCTTTAGATCGGGTACATATAGTACTTCTTGTAGATGAATGGTTTTACCTTGATTCAATTGAAGAGTAACATTCCCAACTCCCTTCACGAGATAGGTGGCATTATCTCCAAGGATAATTTCCAAATTTGTATCATTTTCAATCAGATTTGGAAGAGCTTCCTTATACCTAGTGAAGTGCCTTGAGGCACAACTATCAATCAACCAATTTCCGAAGGTGTCCAGAGGAGATGCAGTAGAGAGGGCATATATAAGATAAAATTATTTTTGCTTGTTATCAACAACATTAGATTCATCATACCTGGAGTTTCTTGATCTCTTGGGAGGGCAACCATTTCCATGTTGAGTAGCAGAAGCATTCCTTTTTCCTCTGTTGATGAATCTGTTATTCCTTTGATTGTTGTTGCCCCTGAAATTGTTGTTGTTGTGGTTGTCATCATCATGAAGTGTATCCCTTTCCTTAGGGCACTCTCTATCATAGTGGCCAAACTTGTTGCAAATGAAGCATCTTCCTTTCCTTCCATTCTTGAAACTCAGTCTTCCTTGACATTGCTTCTTTGAACCTGCATTGTTTTTCATTTTAGCATGAGCGAAGAATGCAATAAGATCATTCCTATTTGAAGGCATATCTAGTTCCATCATCATTGTTTCCTCTTGAGAACATATAATCAACAATTCTTCAAAACCTGGAGTCTTAACGTTGTTAAGAATACTAGTGTTGAACACATGCCATTCACGAGGGAGTCCTCCAAGGAAAATGAGAGTAAGCTCCCTCACAGCAATAGCTTCTCCAATTGAAAGAATATCATTTTTTATCTCAGTAATCCTCATGAAGTAGGATTAAATGTCTTCACCTCTTCCCTTCTTTATATACTTCAGCTTGTTTTTGAGAAAGAGAACTCGAATTGCATTGCTAACTTTGAACATGGCAACCAACCTGTCATATATCTCTTTTGATGTGTTCAAATCAGAGGCATAAGCAAATAAATTCTTATGAATAGAATCTCTAATTATCTTCCTTGCTTTGACTTCACCCTTCTTGTACTTTGTCTTAACAGCAGCAGGTGCATTAGAAGGAGGTTCAGAAATCTTTACCTACACATAGTCCATAACATCTTACTCTTCTAAAGTCAAATCAAAAGACATATTCCATGCATAATAGACATACCATGAAGCTTGTCATCATATTCGAAGTAGGATGTGGAGGCCATTGACTCTTGTCCAACAAATCTCAATGATTTCTCTTCTTAGTGATTTCTCTTTTCACTCTTGCTTGGGCTTTGTCTTCACCTCAACTCTGATACCATGTTAATTTTAGATAACAATGGTATGTTCTATGCTTAAGAGAAATTTTACTTCAATTTTCTTATAGCACAATATCAATTTCCAGATTAGCAATCACATCAACGTGGTAGTAAAATGTAGATAGAACATAAACAATAACAATATAACAAAAGCCAAGACAAGAGGACCCAAGATATGGCACCAGCCAGGGACAAACCCCAATGTGGGGAAACCCTTTGATCAATTCTTCTTATTATTCTTCAAAAGTTCAGCACAGAGAGAGTATAATATGCAATATTTACTTGCCCAATAAAAGTGAATTTTGTCCAATCAAACAACAGTCATAGAAATCCCTAACCATAAAGTCAACGCTAGTCAACAAGATATATTTTGACCTCCAAAACAGCTCGGTCAAACTTGGTTGACTCAATAATATGCAATATTTACTTGCCCAATAAAAGTGAATTTTGTCCAATCAAACAACAGCCATAGAAATCCCTAACCATAAAGTCAACGCTAGTCAACAAGATATATTTTGACCTCCAAAACAGCTCGGTCAAACTTGGTTGACTCAACCTCCAACAACAAATCAAATCAGCCAAAAAATAATGCAAAAATATTCAGTCAAACCTAGTCAATGAAAGTCAACGCTATAGTCAAACCCTTCGGCAGTCAATGCTAGTCAAACAGTATGATATGCCTCGATTTTTGTGCCCAAAAATGTGCCCTACCCAAACAGAGATATCCCTCACAAAAATGCAATCAAACAGGTCAACGTTGCTAGACAACGTTGTTCAAAACCCTTCCTGTAACTTCAATCAACGTTGGTCAACGCAGGAACAGAAAATAATTGTCCTTCGCACGTGTGGAGAGCTTCAATCAACATTGGTCAACGCAGGAACATAAAAGAATTGTCCTTCGCACGTGTGGAAAATAATTGTCCTTCGCACGTGTGGAGAGCTTCAATCAACATTGGTCAACGCAGGAACAGAAAAGAATTGTCCTTCGCATGTGTGGAGAGCTGCCTCAGAAATTCGTACCCAATCTTGAAAAGAGAGAGAGATATGTGAGTGAAGTGAAGCGTCTAAATCAGGAGGACGAGACTCCTATTTATATGCAATGTTGTGGGCTTGAGGGTCTAAATTAGATGGACTCCTATTTATATGCAATGTTGTGGGCTTGAGGGTCTAAATTAGATGGATGGTCGACCTTGACAATTTGTCCATAATAGAAATAAATTCATAATTCCATTTGTACATGTTAGAATAGGTGATCTTTAGATCAATCCTACACCATTGTTCATAATAGAAATAAATTCATAATCATATTTGTACATGTCATAGTGAGATGATCTTTAAATCAATCCTAGACCTCTCGGAAAGAGGAATCCTATGAGGCAACTGATATTTTTATTGGATTCCTCGGAAAGAGGAATCCAATAAAAATATCATTTGCCTCATATGAGCTCTCGAAGGTGAAGTTCGGCCCTAGTTTCCAAATTTAACATAATAATCTCTCAAGTCCAAAGAGAATGTGCATTCATTAGCATTCCTAATGAGGCAAGACATTTTAGACTCATCTTAACCTTATGCTACATTATTGTTGGATTAGTTTTTGCTTCTGGTTTTTTTTTTATTTCTTTTATTTGTAGTTGATTAGAGATAATTGACTAGAAATTATCTTGTTATAAATAAAATAAAATAAAAAATTAAAACTTGTATTTTGATTACCAAACACAAACAATGAATATTTTAAGGTTATATTCATGGCCTAGTTTAACAAACACAAACCATGATTATGAACCATAGAATTTTAATTCAACCAAGAGGCGCTCCCTACCCCATTATAGAAGAGATGTTGTCTTTTCTTGTTACATCCCCATTATGGAAAAGATGTTGTCTTTTCTTGAAAATAGATGTTTTGTCATGTCCTGTCATATTAAATCCCATATTAAATCTTCCCCTGGTTGGTCAGTCACAATTAGGTCCACACATGGGAAATCCTTAAATGTTTCACTTGGTTGGTCCGTCACAATCATGTCCTTGCATGAGAAATCATCAATAAAAGAGGCTTTCGTATATTAGCGAAGCAAAGGGAATTTAATATATTATGAATCCGGCCTATTAAGCCAAGATAAAGGCTTTCTTGGGAGGATTTTTTGGTATTTATTTCATTGCCAAATTATTTTTAGGAATTTCTTAAAGTATTTATACCCTTTGTTGACAACATTTTTTATCAATGATATTTAATTATTTGTTTTTAATCAAACTTGCCGGAATCCAATTTTTTATCCTTTGTTTTTAAGAATATTGCTGGAAAAACAGATCACACAATTTCAGGGATTATTTGATAGCCAGAGAACACCTTACAAGCTAAATTGTGAGCTCATTATAAGGATGTTGGGTGAGAGTTTAATTTTAGAGTTTATTAGAGAAGAGATGTGTAACTAATTATAATATTATATTATTATTTATTAATACAGGAAATGGATGAAGAAGTTGTATTAAATTGATTTTGTATATAAAAATAAGGAAAAGCGTTTATAAAATATTTAAAGCATCATAAAAAGTTTACATCTCACGAATTTAAAATAAGCAATTGCAACCCTAAAGGCTCTAAGCGAGTTGTGCCAAAATGCAAATGGCAGACATAACCGACTATTCCAGCCGAGGAGGGGTTTTGAAGTTTTTTTAACTAAATCTTTATTAACTATTTTTTTTAACTGTTTTAATAGGACCGAAAACCATGGTTCAATCGTCTAACCATGGATTTGAAGGTCAACAAGAGTACAAGTTGTGGTAATTGGGGGAGTTCTCCTGAAAGAAACGTTTTAACTTGTAATTACTAGTTAACTTAAATTAATTTTTCTAATTAGTTTAAATCATTAATATATTTTAAATTTTATTCTTTTGAAAATATTATTAATTCTATTTTTAAGAATAGAATTAATAATGCTAATGCTTTAAGGATTTAAATTAACTAGAAAAAAAGAATTTGGATTAGAGTAAAGTAATTAGATAGAATTAAAGATGAAATAATTGGAAGATTTAGGGAACAGAAAAAGGGGAAGGGGTACTATCTAATTCTTTCTTTCACTCTAGTTGATTTAAATTATTTTTTCTAGTTAGTTTAAATCCTTAAAATATTCCTTTCTTAATTTAATTTAATCTTGATGTTGATGAAAACTTCTAGTAAATTGTGTGTTGTGTTCATTGATATGCCCAATAATTCAAGTACCATAAGTTTTCATGAACATTAAATTATTGAATGTAAAAATATTCGTGCTAAAGAATAATCTAATCTTATGAATGGAAATATGATTTAAACCAAGTAGAAAAATGAATTTAAATTAAATAGAGTAAAGGAAAGAACTAAATAGAATTAAGGATGAAACAACCCAAAAATATAGGGAACAGAGAAAAGGGAAGGGGGTACTATCTAATTCCTTAGTTGTGCAGAGACGCGTTCTCAGCAAGATATGGGGTGAGATTTGTAATGTTCAACATTTTGACTCAAAAAAAAAACCATAAAACCATAAAATTCTCAACCAATGTTTTTCCCCATGGTATTCTTCTCCAATGTGGCTTATTTAAATGCTAATAAATAAATTCGCCTAGATCTATCTTAACTCAAGATCTACCAAGCTCCGAGAGAGCACATATTTTTCATTGTAAAAGAGGTTTGCACCGTAAGAAAGAGAGAGAGATTTGATCTCTCTTAACTTGGTAGAACCAAAATTAAAATGGGTCTAGGCTTCTTAATTTAAACTCTTATTTTCTAGTTAATTTATATTTTTAAAATATAATTAACACTATTCTTAATCTAATCTAATCTTATCAATAGAAATATCTACATTATTCCTCTCCTAATCCATTTTCTTTGTTTATCATATTAGTCAACATATTTTCTATTCTATTTTAATATTATTTTAATATTTAATTATTTTCTTTTATTTCTTTGTACTTTTTTCTTTTAATCTTATTAATTATAAACAAATATTATATCTCATTTCTCTGGTTAATCTTATATTAATAAGAATTAATATAATTTTATTGTAAATCTAACTTGTAATTACTCTATTGTTATTCTACTATAATATTATTGATTTGATTTAACATTATTTACAATAATTATTGTTAAGAACTTTTTTCTTATACTTTTTCTCTATATTTATTAATAATTAATAAATTAACTATTAATTACCTCTTAGGGTTAGGTCAATTGGTAAGGTGTTGCTAAAGTACTTGGCCATTTCGAGTCACCGGATTTTAATTTCCCTCGATACTTGGAGGTTAGGCTCTGCTAGGGTAGGATGTGATCCATTTTGGTTATCACCCTAGATTTTCTTGAGAAGAAAAAAAAAAAAAAAAAAAAAAAAAAACTATTAATTATTTAAACTTAATATTAATAATAATTATTATTAAATTACACAAAAGTTCACAATCCTTTTTCTTTATGATGGTCAAATTTTGTAAACATCTTTCTCCATTCATACTTGGTCACACTCTTCACTTCATATCATTTTGTCCCTATGGATGGGTAAGTGTTCACAGGAAATATTGGATGTCCCAATCCCCGGTATTCATCGCAATGTTTAAGAATTACCACAACATTATGTTATTTATGCAAAAGGTTGCCCGAATTTTCCTGGTCAAATTTTGTACAACTTTTCTCCATTTATACTTGGTATGACACTCTTCACTTCGTCATTTGAGAGTGTTCAGCGGAAACATCTAATATTCCAATAAAATTATAATACTTCCCAAATAATCATACCAATATTTATGAATTATCACAACATTATGTTATATATTCAAAAAGTTCAATATCAATGCAATGCTTCCTATATTAATCTTAGCTTAACTTATAAAAGTGAAATATAAGAAAGATATTTGTTGAATAAATAATTGGAAAGTATCTTGTCTTCAAATTAATAATTTTGGTGTTGATTCAATTGTAGGTGCGATGATGGTTCTAAAGGACATAAAGCTTCACGCTTGCGAAGGAACTTGAAACGCACACTTGTGCTTATCCAATGTTGAAGAGTGAGCATACATAAGTGTTTATACAAGTTAATCTCATTATCAATTGATAGGCGTAGGTTGGAGTGGTAGGGAAGGAGAGTTCTTTTCACTAAATCATATGTGGACGATCAAATTTAACTAGCAATATTGCCCCAAGTTGGAATGAGATTCATGGCATTTGAGTTGTATCTATACAAAACCACCTTGAACAAGCAATCCCAGATTTTTAAATTTTTAAATAGTTGAACCATCACATTATCATCGTTTAAGAGAGACTAGAGTTGGCCCACTCCTCAGTTTGTGTGCACAGATGACCTGTTAAATACGCACTGGTAATGATGGACACAATTGCAAATGGTGTGCAATATTGCATGACAAGTAAAACCCTTTGGCGATTTTTAAAAGTTGTAGTTTAACCAGACTTTATTTTGCCTTCAAAATCATGGAAATTTTGGCAAAGATTTTGATAAAATCTGATAAGGATTTCGGTAAATCTAGGTTACAGTAGTCAAATCAAGCTTTTGGGTGCCCCAAAGGTTTTTGATGGTGCTAAATCCATTTCCATCATCAAAAACATGATTCAAACACTGCTACTGCAAAAGTTATTGAATTTTTTTTGCCCATTGTGCAAGCTCGAATAAACTCCACAATAAAAGAACACGATGAAAGAGCATTATATTAATAATAAAATTACTTATTTATACATGTGCAATCTAGGTATGAGATAGTTGTTCTCGGTAACTTATTAGCCGTAAAAACATAAGGTAAAACTAATTACATATTATGCAATAATAATCCCAAAGGATTAGTTAACATTCCCCCCTTAATCCGAAGGGACATTTGACATGCCAAGTAACATTAATCCGAAGGGACATTTGACATGCCAAGTAACATTCTAAAATTTTCAAACTTTTCACGTCCCAGTGGCTTTGTAAATATGTCTACAATTTGCTCTGAAGTAGGACAATGAGTCAGATGAATAACTTTGGCCTCTACATAATTCCGAGTCAAGTGATATTTGGTGTTAATATGCTTGCTTCAATCATGAAACTTGGGATTCTTAGCCAACTGAATTGCAGAAGAGTTGTCGACGAGTAGTGGAGTTGAAGCTTTTTGTTTCTCCTGCAAGTCTTCAAGTATTTTGCGAAGCCAAATGATATCTTTTATAGCTTGAGTTGTTGCAACATATTTGGATTCGGTGGTAGAATCAACGGGAACATATTGTTTGTGTGATCTCCAACTGATGGATGTTGATCCAAGACTCATCAAATAACCAGAAGTAGAGACTCCATTCTCCTTATCTCCATCAAAATCTGAATCTGAATAGCCGATGAGATGGAAATTTGCAACTTTAAAATATTTGATGCCATATGTTCAAGTGCCTTTCAAATAATTGAGCACTCGCTTTGCTACATTCCAATGACCTTCATATGGCTTATGCATGACCCTGGAAAGTATCCCTACAACAAAAGCTATGTTAGGTCGAGTAGTAGTTAGAAAATTCAAACTTCCAACAAGTTGCATGTACTTTGTTGGATCTTCAAACATACTTCCTTCAGTGGAAGTAAGCTTCAAATTGTGCTCCATATGAGTAGTGACGGGATTACAATCTTGCATCCTAAATCTGTCCAATAGCTATCCAATACTTTTTCTGAAAAATGAAAATATGTTTGGGTTTCTGATCAACTTCAATCCCTAAATAATAATTTAATAAACCCAAATCTATCATGTCAAAAAATTTCAATAATTCTCTTTTAACGAATGCTATATAGTCATCATTGTTTCTTGTGATCATCAAATCATCTACATACACAACCAAATATACAACTGACTTTCCAATTTTATTAACAAAAAGAGTTCCACCATCAAGATCAAATAAATTATAATTCAACTTGAGAAGGTGTTCAGTTAACTCTTCATACCATGCACGAGATGTGTGTTTTAGTCCATACAAAGCCTTAACCAATTTGCATATCTTTTGCTCTTTGCCTTTAACAACAAAATGGTTCACTAATTGTACAAAGATTGAATTCACAGTCATGAGAAACATTCCCTAAATCACCTTTAGAAGACATTCCTGTTTCAAAATAATCACACTTGCTTGGAACTTTTCGAGCACGAGTAGATCTTCGTAAAGGTTGTTGAAGTGGTTGTGATGGTTGCCCATCTTGAAAAACATACTCAAGAACAAGGTCTTCAAGAGAAATTTCTGGTCCTGCAAAAACATTACTATCATCCAAATTTTCTTCAGCAATAACATTCTCATGAGTCAAAGATGGAAGAACCACAGACTAATCTAAAATGGGAACCACCCCCCCACCATACTGGAAGGTTAGGCTTTGCTAGGGTAGGATGTGATCATTTTGGTTGATCTACCATGGATTTTCTTTAGAGAAAAAAAAAAAAAAAACTATTAATTATTTAACTTAATTAATTAATAATAATTATTTATTAATTTACACTAATGTTCACAATCATTTTTCTTTATGATGGTCAAATTTTGTACATCTTTTCTCCATTCATACTTGCTCACACTCTTCACTTCATCATTTGTCCTTATGGATGGGTAAGTGTTCACCGGAAATATTGGATGTCCCAATCCCCGGTATTCATCGCAATGTTTAAGAATTACCACAACATTATGTTATTTATGCAAAAGGTTGCCCGGATTTTCCTGGTCAAATTTTGTACAACTTTTCTCCATTTATACTTGGTATGACACTCTTCACTTCGTCATTTGAGAGTGTTCAACCGAAACATCTAATATTCCAATAAAATTATAATACTTCCCAAATAATCATACCAATATTTAGAATTATCACAACATTATGTTATATATTCAAAAAGTTCAATATCAGTGCAATGCTTCCTATATTAATCTTAGTTTAACTTATATAAGTGAAATATAAGAAAGATATTTGTTGAATAAATAATTAGAAAGTATCTTGTCTTCAAATTAATAATTTTGGTGTTGATCCAATTGCAGGTGCGATGATGGTTCTAAAGGACATAAAGCTTCACACCTATGAAGGAACTTGAAACCCACACTTGTGCTTATCCAATGTTGAAGAGTGAGCATACATAAGTGTTTATACGAGTTAATCTCACTATCAATCGATGGGCGTAGGTTGGAGTGGTAGGGAAGGGGAGTTCTTTTCACCAAATCATCTGTGGATGATCAAATTTAACTAGCAATATTGCCCCAAGTTGGAATGAGATTCATGGAATTTGAGTTGTATCTATACAAAACCACCTTGAATAAGCAATCCCAAATTTCTAAATTTTTAAATAGTTGAACCATCACATGCCCACTCTTCAGTTTATGTGCACAGATGACCTATTAAATACGCACTAGTAATGATGGACACAATTGCAAATGGTGTGCAAGATTGCATGACAAGTAAAACCCTTTTGCGATTTTTAAAAGTTGTAGTTTAACTAGACTTTATTTTGCCTTCAAAATCATGGAAGTTTTGGCAAAGATTTTGATAAAATGTAATAAGGATTTTGGTAAATCTAGGTTACAGTGGTCAAATCAAGATTTTGGGTGCCCCAAAGGTTTTTGATGATGCTAAATCCATTTCCATCATCAAAAGCATGATTCAAACAATATTATTTCAAAAGTTATTGAATTTTTTTTGCCCGTTGTATAAGCCCAAATAAACTCCACAATAAAAGAACACAATGAAAGAGCATCATATTAATAATAAAATTACTTATTTATACATGTGCAATCTAGGTATGAGATAGTTGTGTCTCGGTAACTTATTAACCGTAAAAAATAAGGTAAAACTAATTACATATTATGCAATAACAATCCCGAAGGATTAGTTAACATTCCCCCCTTAATCCGAAGGGACATCTGACATGCCGAGTAACATTCTGAACTTTTCAAACTTTTCACATCCCAATGGCTTTGTAAATATGTTTGCAATCTGCTCTGAAGTACGACCATGAGTTAGATGAATAACTTTGGCCTCTACATAATGTTGAATCAAGTGATATTTGGTGTTGATATGCTTGCTTCAATCATGAAACTTGGGATTCTTGGCCGACTGAATTGCAGAAGAGTTGTCGACAAGTGGTGGAGTTGAAGCTTTTTGTTTCTCCTGCAAGTCTTCAAATATTTTGCGAAGCCAAATGATTTTTTTTATAGCTTGAGTTGCTACAACATATTTGGATTCGGTGGTAGAATCAGCAGGAACATAATGTTTGTGTGATCTCCAACTGATGGATGTTGATCCAAGACTCATCAAATAACTAGAAGTAGAGACTCCATTCTCCTTATCTCCATCAAAATCTGAATCTGAATAGCTGGTGAGATGGAAATTTGAACCTTTGGAATATTTGATGCCATATGTTCAAGTGCCTTTCAAATACTTGAGCACTCGCTTTGCTACATTCCAATGACCTTCATATGGCTTATGCATGACCCTGGAAAGTATCCCTACAACAAAAGCTATGTCAGGTCGAGTAGTAGTTAGAAAATTCGAACTTCCAACAAGTTGCATGTACTTTGTTGGATCTTCAAACATACTTCCTTCAGTGGAAGTAAGCTTCAAATTCTGCTCCATATGAGTAGCGACGGGATTACAATATTGCATCCTAAATATTTCCAATAGATATCCAATATACTTTTTCTAAAAAATGAAAATATATTTGGGTTTTTGATCAACTTCAATCCCTAAATAATAATGTAATAAACCCAAATCTGTCATGTCAAAAATTTCAATAATTCTCTTTTAACGAATGCTATATAGTCATCATTGTTTCTTGTGATCATCAAATCATCTACATACACAACCAGATATACAACTGACTTTCCATTTTTATTAACAAAAAGAGTTGCACCATCTAGATCAAATAAATTATAATTCAACTTGAGAAGGTGTTCAGTTAACTTTTCATACCATGCACGAGATGTGTGTTTCAGTCCATACAAAACCTTAACCAATTTTCATACATATTGCTCTTTGCCTTTAACAACAAAATGGTTCGCTAATTGTACAAAGATTGAATTCACAGTCATGAGAAACATTCGCTAAATCACATTTAGAAGACATTCCTGTTTCAAAATAATCACACTTGCTTGGAACTTTTCGAGCACGAGTAGATCTTCGTAAAGGTTGTTAAAGTGGTTGCAATGGTTACTCATCTTGAAAAACAAACTCAAGAACAAGGTCTTCAAGAGCAATTTCTGGTCCTACAAAAACATTATTATCATCCAAATTTTCTTTAGCAATAACATTCTTATGAGTCAAAGATGGAAGAACCACAGACTAATCCAAAATGGGAACACCCCCCTCCTTTAGTGTGTGGAATATCATTATGAGATTCAAAATAGAACTTCTTAGATGAAAATTTCTCCAAATGAGCCAACTACCTATCAACAGTGGAATTATTTTTATTTGATTCAAGGAAAATAACATCTATGGAAATAATGAACTTCTTGTTCTCCTCATCAGACAACCTATAAGCTTTGGAAGTAGTACAATATCCCAAGAAAATACATTTGTGACTTCTAGCACATAACTTGTTGCACTGATTTTTTGGAATTAATGCATAGCATAGAGAACCAAAGACTCTAAAATGTTGAACAATAGGAAGATGATTAAGATGATTATACCACATTTCATAAGGAGATTTATTATTGATGACAGAAGGACAACGATTACGAATATAAGCTGCACAAAGCACTGTTTCTCCCCAAAACATCAACTTAACATTCTTCAAGAACATCATAGATCTAATCGTATTAAGAAAAGTTCTATTCATACGTTTTGCGATGCCATTATGTTGTGGATTATAAGGTATGGTAGTATGATATTTGATTACATTGTCCTTCAAATATTGTTCAAAAACATGAGAAGTATACTCGCCACCATTATCAGTTCTAAGAATGCCTATATTATGTTGAGTTTCATTTTTAATCATCAAATGAAAATTTTTAAAAACTTCAAACACTTGTGACTTATTCTTCAACAAATACACCCAACACATTCTCAAGTAATCATTAATAAATGTCTACACATATTCATTTCCATTGGTAGTTGCAACAGGAATAGGTCCACATAAATTTGAATGTATAAGACCTAATTTTCGTGAAAATCTAAAAGAACTATGAAAATGTTGTTTACAATGCTTTCCTATAATTCAAGCATCCAAGATGTAATATTTCTTGGAACTATCGGAAGACCTTTAATACCTTTCTTCTTCATAATTTTTATGGTTTCATAATTGATGTGACCAAATCGAGCATGCTACAAGCAGCTAGGAGACATGATGTCACTTTGCTACACCAAAAAAGAACTTTCACAAGAATTAGTAGTATCATTTAATGTTAAAAGCATACCTTCTTCTACATAGATCATAATAACTACATGATCAGATGCTCTTCTTATCTCGATGATGCCATCAAATACATTACGAGAATTCCCCTACTACCGAATATGGATAAGAGACATCAAATTTCGTTGAAACTATTGAATATAAAGTACATCCTGTAGAACATAATCTGCAAGATTCGGTATCTTCAAACGAATAGACCCAGTGCTAAATGATTTAATTTGAGACTTGTCAGCAAAGTAAATAACACCATCAATGTCATCGTTGAATCTTTCAAAAAATTCTCGCCTAATGTCATATGACAAGTGGCTCTTGAATCCAAAATCAAACTATCTTGCCATGAAGAAAATGCAGTGTTGAAATCATTCATATTAAAATTATAGTGAGCAACAATGTAATGTGCGAATTCTGATGATTTTCCCTTATCTGGTGGTGGCTGATCTTTCTTTTTATTCAAGTGTTCTCTCCTTTCACTGACTTTCTCCCAAGGGATTTTACAGTTAGTAGCCATATGACCAATACCACGTCTAAAACATTTGATTAGCAGTATGACCAATTTTACCACATCTAAAACATTGGATAGTTGGTCTATCATTAAAACTCCTTTGTTGTCTATCATTTTGTTGTCTGTCTCCCTGATTATTTTTGCCCCCCTGCCTCTATAATTTCTCCCACCACAACCTCTGCTACTTTTATCACCTCTAGAAGTTTCAGCATGAGACTTTTGATCATTTTGTGTAAGGCACAAAGTTTCTACATTAGATTTAGGTGGAGCCTCTTTCTTCCCAAAGCCTTTTTCTCTCTCAGCTATTTTCCTTGCTAGTTTATCAAATGTAATGTCTTTTAACTGCCCACTAGCTTGGAGAGATTCCAAATAGTTTGAATAGACATGGTGAAGGACTTTTATAAAAGTTGTAAGTTGTAAATCTACTTTAATTCCAGTAGCTTCTATATCATGAAAAATGGCTTTTATTTTAGAGGCACTATAAAAAGGATCATTATGCTTCATCTCCAAATTAAACAACTTCAACAATAAGTGAATAATTTCGAGTTTTGAGTGTGAATCATACAATTCTTTCAACTTCTTTAATGCTTCGAATGAAGTAACACAAGAAACAATCCATTTGCTTACCTCTTCCGTCATCGATGCAGTTATTAATGCATATGCCTTAGTCTTTTGTATCCCAAATTGCACGTTGCTTCTTTCCTTGACAAACTTCCCACAAATCGTTAAAAACAAGGGCACTTTTAAGCTTTCTAAACCACTCTTGATAATTTCCTTTTCCATTAGGAGCAACTCCAACTATGGAAACTATTGATGTCATAATTGTTATGTAGCCAAATATTCTTCAAATCCTTTCAAATTCAAAATATATGCAATACTTCTAAAAATATATAAATTTATTTCTCCTCTTATTTCAAACAAAGTTGGCTTTGTGGTTTAATGGTAAGTTTCAAAAATAGTCTAGCAAAGAGCTAGGTTCAAATATTATTAACCTCCAAATATTTTATTTTAACAATGGCCTCATAAAAAATATGTATTTCAAATGACCAGAAAATTGACCACTCTTCAATTATTAATTAAACTCTTCCTTCAGAAATTTTACTCAAACTCTTGTCCTTCAAAAATTCTATTATGATTAAACTCGTGTTTACTATAGTAAATGCAAATACTATCCTTCAAAAATTTTACTGTGATTAAACTTTTGTTTACGCTATTCTTTAGAAATTTTATTTACTATGATTAAACTCTCGTTTGATGCAGTAAATGCAAATAAATCCTCCCAAAATTAAAACAAGCGGCCCTTGGATACATGGAACTTAGACTTTTAGCAAACAATCCAACAATTTTTGGTATTCGACTCCAGCAATCCAACAAAAATCTTTATACCACTGAATTTCTCCAATCATCTTTCATTATGACAAACAGTTATAAAACTTACAAAGAGTCAATAATTTGGGTGTCCCACTGGGCTAACCTTCTGCTGCATTCAACTATCCTCGCAACCTTCATGCTCTGCGTCTCCTTTATGCCATAGACTTCAAATACATGCAGTTTAGGAACAACTCAAACGAGGCTCTGATACCATCGTATAAGCCCAAATAAACTCCACAATGAAAGAACACAATGAAAGAGCATCGTATTAGTGATAAAATTACTTATTTATACATGTGCAATCCAGGTACAAGACAATTGTGTCTCGCTAACTTATTAGCAGTAAAAACAAAATGTAAAACTAATTACATATTATATAATAACAATCCCAAAGGATTAGTTAACAGATTCTAGCCGCTTTTGATCGTCCCAACAATTCTTCCGCCTCAATAGACTATGCCCTTTCAAACTACATGAGATTAAATTGTGATCATTGTAAATTCCTAGGATGTGGCGTAATGGTTAGGTAGAGAGGTTTGTGCTCTTGAGAGCACGTTTTTTTGTTGTTGTTGAAAAAATTAAAATTCCTTTCTTTAGAGAGACTATATATGCTTATCCATTTACTCCCAGTGTGACTTTCGCAACCCGTCTAAAAAGGATAAAAAAAGGGAAAAATGATTGCCCCACCCGCAGCAGACAAAGAAACTCCTAACAATATGCATAGAAATATCAGACCACCTAAAGAAGGCAATATTTGATTTTCTTCCTTTTTCAAAATTCACAATCACAATGTAACCGCAGACTTTGCTTCTTGAAAGTGAAAGGCATGCAGCATGGGAGATTGTGGCCCCAAGTTTCACAAGAATGAAACACATTTCAATGGAGAATCTGAAGTGTATAGGTTAGAACTCTACTTGGTCTCATTTTTGCATGCCTACAGATTTCCATGGCTACAGTGACAGCCTTGGAATCAATTAAACTATTTTTTAGTAGAGGTTTTAAGTTTTTCTCCATCTATTCCATCCTTAAATATCTCTACCTGTTTTAGGCAGATTGTTCTCTTCTTAAAGTTGAGCATGGTTGGCCTTGGTCTTCCCACCTTTATCTATTTGTTTTACCCATATTGAGTAATCAAGGTTCCCTTTAAAGTATTAGCAACTTTTTTATGGTTAAAGTTCTCTTCAAAGTACTAGCAACTTTATTATGGTCAAAGATACAATTGCACTAACACCAATATGATCCAAAAATTAGGAATTTATATCCCAGCCACTTTCCCAATATTGATCCTCTGCGAAATTTAACTTTTGATCTTTGTCTTAATTTTATATAGAGAACTTGTCTTTAAAAAAACTACTAAGACTATATTCTTGAAAAAAATTGACTGCAACCTCACTAATCCTTGTTCTTCAATAGCATGGAAGGATGGTTTGTTGGTGACTTTATAAGGCTCACAACGATTTTATCCCTAGTGTAATTTGCATACAAGTAGTCAACTATTAATAATCAAGAGTTTGACTTTAGCCTCCTCCATTGTTAATCACAAAGTAGGAATGCACCACCTCCATTGTTAATCACAAAGTAAGAATGGACCAAATAAACATGCTTTGTGGCTTCTACTAACATGAGATTCTTCTCAATCAAATGAAATAAGACACTTCCATTAAGAGTTTGCTAATTCAAAAGTCAATTAAGTTACATATCAGTGCTTGATTTGCTTTAGCTTGATAAATTTAAGAAAAAAGAAAAATAATACCCAAAAAAAACTGCATTTTTAAACACATATATACCAAGGCTGGCCTTTGCTTTACTTCCATAGTGAAACAAACTGCATTTTTAAACACATATATACCTAAAATATTAAAATAAATACCCACCTACCATGGCCAAAAGTTCCCATCAAAATATGTTTACAGTTCTATGGGTGGTTATGAATCTATATCACCTATTAATTAAACTAAACCATCCATTCATTCATCCAAACAACAATGAAGCAATCTACTTTTGTTTTATTGTTCCACTGAATTTAATAACAGTCGGGATATAATTTATAATGAAAGGCCATGGATCTGATTAGGCTGATTCCTTGGGCATCGGGCCCCAAATTGTATTGATTATATGAAACGCATCATCATTGAAAGGGATGGTTACACATATACAAAGTTGCATTTGCATCCTCCCATGTACAAGAAATTGACCCAAGCAATAGAATAGACCAAAGCTGAAGGGAACTTGAATAGGCTATGAGCAAATCGATCAAGAAGAAATCCAATCGGAGAAAATCCCTTTACTAATGTCGTCTATAAGATTGTGAAGGCACAGCCCTACAACTCCAATAATGAAGAATTACCTGTAATGAAAACCTATCGAATAAAGAACTTTCTGTAAATAAAACTTTTGTGAAGGCACAGCCCTACACCTCCAATAATGAAGAATTACCTGTAATCAAAACCTATTGAATAAAGAATTTTCTGTAAACAAAACTTTTGTGAAGGCACAGCCCCACACCTCCCACACCTCCAATAATGAAGAATAATGAAGAATTACATGTAATCAAAACCTATTGAATAAAGAATTCTGTAAACAAAACCTAAACTAAAAATAGCTTCAGATGCAAAAGCCGCAAACCCAGCCCAGTTATATAAATCCCCTCTTAACACAATTTGGGCTGAAAAGAGATTCTGGCAATGAACTCATACACTAACAAGGCATCCATAAGATATAAGCCTTACAGACCTTTCAAATTTATTTTAAAACTTTGCCCAGCATCAATCAATCAATCAAGCCCAGGATGTATATACCGTCAACCTTTATTCAAATCTGGTCAGGCCAGAGGAAGGTCCCCATGGCGTAATTCCGCTTGAACGCCAAATCTCCTCTGATAGGCAAACCGTATTCATGAAAAAGATTGTCGAGCTGCCACTCGGGCATCGATTCGTAATCGGCCTTGGAATACCTCGGATAATGTACGGGCAACTGAAACGCGCAGGGGCCGTCTGCCCCTCCATTTCTGGAGGAAAAACCCTTATTTTCATCGCCATTTAAGGACCCTGAAAAGGGCTTTTCCAATTCAAGGGCCTTGGCCTCGGCCTCCAGGGCAGTTGGACTCCTTTCCCATCGCAGCAGTTTCTTGCGTATATCTTCCAGCGAACAGACGCGCCAGAGGCCGCCGCCGCGCTTTTCATTTTCAGGGCACCGTGTCTCTGTGGCAGGCATTTTGGCAGATTCAATGATCGCTAGGTATTCAACTTTGCAATCACAGAGAGCATCGGTGAATATATATATAGACACACAGAACATCGGTATTATATATATAGACACAACAGATGCTTGCTTGGTGGGCAACCAAAAAGGTTATTGGAATATTCGGAAAGTCAGTCTTACTTGTCCCGTACGCGAACGCCAGTGTTTCGAGAAAATAGTTCGTCTACGGTCAGTTTTCATCGCAACTGACCTTTGCCACGTGGCAAAATATCAAGAAGCCTTGTTGTTTCCAAAAACAAAACGTAAGGTTCCGCTTGAGTATCGTGTCGCTATTCACAAGTGTAATTGCTATTTTACAGGATTCGGGTAGCACAGGCTGGCCGGACATTCCAGAAGCTTTTGCATCGTCAACAACATAGATTTTGTATTTATATGGCTTTGCTATAGCTTTTGTGTTTAAATGGTATTTTTATGTATTTGGGATGTTATAATTTTCTTTGGAAAACAGTGGAAATTTTGATAAATTTTGACAAAAAATTTATAGAAATTTTCGGAAATCTGTGTTACAGTTGTCAAGTGCCCAGGTGTTTTTATGGTGTTGAAAAGCATTCCTATGGTGTCACAATTCTCTATGGAAAATAGTGGAAATTTTGATCAATTTTGACAAAAAAAAACGATAGTAATTTTGGGAAATCTAAGTTACAACTGTCAAGTGCTTAGGTGTTTTTGATGGTGTTGAATCTATTTCCACCATAAAAAAAGGATTTAAGCATTCCTATAGTTAGATTTTTTGAAACAAAAATTTTGGGAAATCTAAGTTACCACCGTCAAGCGCTTAGGTGTTTTTGATGGTGTTGAATCTATTTCCACCATAAAAAAGGATTTAAGCATTCCTATAGTTAGATTTTTTGAAACAAAATTTTTGGGAAATCTAAGTTACAACTGTCAAGTGCCTAGGTGTTTTTGATGGTGTTGAATCTATTTCCACCATAAAAAAAAAGATTTAAGCATTCCTATAGTTAGATTTTTTGAAACAAAAATTCCAAGCAAAATTATGACCTCGCGAAAACAACACCTTAAATAAAATAAAATAAAATAAAAAATTATTGCTAATAAAATATTACTCGAGGTAAATTTGTTGGTGTTGACTAATTTTCCATTGATGTAGTTACTTGTAGATGATCACCCCATGTAGAAGAGATGGGTTGGATTTTGCATAGATATCTACTTTGTATTTTAGGAAAGAAACATCAAAATAATAAAGCGTGATGCTTAAGTCTTAAACTATGGACTTTATACTTTCAAATCAATGTGTCTATTATTGATTTCTAAATTTCATTTAGTTTAGTAGATATTTATTTTTTAGTAAAACTATGGACTTTATACTTTCAAATCATTGTGTCTATTATTGATTTCTAAATTTCATTTAGTTTAGTAGACATTTATTTTTTAGTATATTTTAGAACGACCAAGTGATATGTTCACTATAAAAAAAATTGGTGTGTATTGTATTATATATTGTATTTACATTGGTAATCATTTAAGAGATAATTAATTTAGTTATTTATTATTTTTTAGGAGATGATTCAATTGTTTAGAAACTTTTTGGCGAAATCACATAATTGATCATTTGTCGACGCGTTTCGAACCAACTAGTGTGGTTCATCGTCCGGACAAGTTGAAGAAGCAGATCTAGTTAGCATGTTAAATAGTCTAAGCAGAGACTCCAACGGCTAAAAAGACTAACGGCTATTTTTCAACTTACGAACCCCAGTCAAACCTCCTTTAACTAAAATAATATAATATTCTTTATAATTATTACTATATATACGCAGCTGGGTAAAAAATAAAACAGAACCGGGTTAGATATCAATTTTTTATTCAAAATATATATTATTAATATTTTCCAATACCCAATATAATGTTATATTTAATGTTAAGTAATTAAATTATTTATATAAATTATTAGAAAAATATAGAAGTAAATTATATCCCTGGTTAGTTACCATTTAATTATTTAAAATATTATATATATATGAATAAACCCATCTGACTATATAAGAATTACATATTATTATATTAATCTTTTTTACAAATCCTTAACCTTCTAGTAATATTTTATTAATGTTTCAATTATTATATTATATATATATATATATATATATATTAATTAATAACCTTATAAAATATGTCATGTAAATGTATTAATAGTATTTTTCAATAACATTAAAGTAATATACATATTTTAAAATTTTTTAAAATTTTTTATATCTTACTTTATTTATTAAGGTTAGTTTAAATTAACTTAGAATTCAATACAAATCAATTAAATGAATAAAAAGAAAATTAAATTGAATAGTTACGCAAAAGCCTATTTTAATCCATTCATTAAACAAAGCGTTAGCTTGTTAAATTAAGCTAAATTACTATCAAATCATATGCTTACCAATAAATAACATATATTAAGCTAAATATTCATAAGGCAACATTAAATAATCCCCAAAAATATAGGGAAAATAGAGGGGATTAAACCCAAAGGACGAAAATTAAAAGAAGAACAAATCGAATCAAGGGAAAGCAAGAAATTAAACAACAAACCAAAGGGAAAACCAAGAAACATAGAGACCTAACCAAGAAGGGACCGCAGAGGTTAGGAAGACAGGGCTGGGACCCAACAGCTGCTGATCTTCCAGCCATCATCCCTATTAAGATTATTCGGCCTTTTTTCAATCTCCAGGGCCTCCCTAAAGATTGAAAAAAGGCCGAATAATCTTAATAGGGATGATGGCTGGAAGATCAGCAGCTGTTGGGTCCCAACCCTGTCTTCCTAACCTCTGCGGTCCCTTCTTGGTTAGGTCTCTGTGTTTCTTGGTTTTCCCTTTGGTTTGTTGTTTAATTTCTTGCTTTCCCTTGATTCGATTTGTTCTTCTTTTAATTTTCGTCCTTTGGGTTTAATCCCCTCTATTTTCCCTATATTTTTGGGGATTATTTAATGTTGCCTTATGAATATTTAGCTTAATATATGTTATTTATTGGTAAGCATATGATTTGATAGTAATTTAGCTTAATTTAACAAGCTAACGCTTTGTTTAATGAATGAATTAAAATAGGCTTTTGCGTAACTATTCAATTTAATTTTCCTTTTATTCATTTAATTGATTTGTATTGAATTCTAAGTTAATTTAAACTAACCTTAATAAATAAAGTAAGATATAAAAAAGTTAAAAAATTTTAAAATATGTATATTACTTTAATGTTATTGAAAAATACTATTAATACATTTACATGGGCATATTTATTATAAGGTTATAATTAAATATATATATATATATATATAATGATCTATATATATATTATATATATATATATAATTGAACATTAAAATAAAATATTATAGAAGGTTAAGGATTGTAAAAAGATTAATACTATATATATGTATCTTACATAGTCAGATGGGTTTATTCATATTTATATAATATTTTAAATAATTAATGGTAACTAACCAGGGATATATTTTACTTCTATATTTTTCTAATAATTTATAAAAATAATTTAATTACTTAAACATTAAATATAACATTATATTGGGTATTGGAAAATATTAATAATATATATTTTGAATAAAAAATTGATATCTAACCCGGTTCTGGTTTATTTTTACCCAGCTGCGTATATATAGTAATAATTATATAGAATATTATATTATTTTAGTTAAAGGAGGTTTGACTGGGGTTCGTATGTTGAAAAATAGCCGTTACTCTTTTTAGCCGTTGGAGTCTCTGCTTAGACTATTTAACATGCTATCTAGATCTGCTTCTTCAACTTGTCCTGACGATGAACCACACTAGTTGGTTCGAAACGCGTCGACAAATGATCAATTATGTGATTTTGCCAAAAAATTTCTAAACAAATTGTCACTATTGATATGTAGGATTGTATCATTTGTGATTATATATGAGGTAACGAGATCTTATATGTGATTATTTTTAATCAACTAAATTAATCACCTATTTAATTAATTAATTTTATCTTATTTGTTTTCATTTCATAAATTGTTTAATGATCTATATTGTTGCATCCTTTGTGAAATATTTTTATGAATCACATATCAAGAGATATTATCCTAGGAAATACGTAGAATAATTTATTTAGTGATATTATATTTAGCTCTAAAATCATTCCATTAGTTTCA